>CM070033.1:12731029-12753819 GCA_036250615.1 Ptychadena robeensis | reverse complement strand
AAATCACAATGGCCGATATAAACGGCGATTAATTTCGATGACATCCTCGTAAAAAAAAAATACGATCCTAAATTGGATTTTCGATGTGGTAGCTTTTTTTGCCGAATATTACGATCCAAACCGATACCGCCGTCGGGATACATTGGTCTGTTTTAATGGATCGTAATTTTAATCTCAGAGTGTATGGCCAGCTTAAAAAAATGGCAATTACGATCGTATTTTATCGGTTGTACCATGTGGACATGTGCGGATTTCAGGCCGATAAAATGCATTCATTGGTCGGTTTTAATGGATCGTAATTTTAATCTCAGAGTGTATGGCCAGCATAAGGAAGGGGAACCGTGAATTGATAGGATTTGTCTATATACATAGATAGCTCTTGTAACTTGTTCCTGCATGTCTTGGCATCCTAACAATGGCGGCTTATTTGTTATTTTTAAAGAAGAAAAACTGGTTGTATTGGAAAACTGATGTGATTAAAATATGCTGTGCTAATAATAAAGACGAGATCTTAGGGTGAAAGTACGGAGGGTTACTCAACATTATATTCCCAGGAAAAGGTTTATTAGACTGGCACGTACACAATTATTTATTTTGTCCCTGACCTCTAATTAAGGAGAACTAACAATCTGAATGTATTATTAGCGCACAGCAAGTTCTGTCACTAGGTAAGTAAGTACCATCTAGGGTTAGATAGCTTTGGGCAGTGTCGGTAGTTAGGAAGAATTAAGGCAGGAGGGTAACAACACTCATCCACCTTGTTATCGCCCGCCTGTAGCCCCAACAAGTCTTAAAGCGGACCTACCCCCTAGAAGGTCACTCAGCAGTATCAGCTGCAGCTCACCCGATACTGCTGAGATCCTTAATTGTAAAAATAAAATATTTTTCTGACAGCAGGAATGGAGCTTGTTCCTAATGCGCCCCTCCCACTGCCTTACGTAGCGCATAGGCAGCCGAAGTAGTGTGTGGGACATCTCTCCCAGGCAGGAACTCGTCAGCAGCTGATTCCCCCTCTTCACACACACACCCCCTCACGAAGCTCTGCAGCTCTGGGAGACAGGAGGGGAGGAGAGGGGGGGGGGCAGTGAGGGCAGAAGTAGCTGCAGGTCTCCATGAGCAAAGATGCAGGCATGAGAACTGCAAGGAGAGTAGGTGAGTATGCTGTGGGGTTTTGTGTAGCAGTTTCCAAGCCTCTGAACTGCTGACAGGTGAATATTGTCTCTCTTTAATGTATGTCGCTTTAATGCAAGTTTACTCCAATGTCATAAAGCACTAAAGTAGATCTGCGGGGGCCGTCCATAGACAATAGAGGGGAGTCAAATGAGCAGACTCTCCAATCATCCATAGGCACGTCTAAGCACTTTAGGACCCTGCAAAAACTTGCAAGGAGGACTGTGAGGACATGTGGTGACACATGAAAATTCTGAAATCCCCACATACTTTCTGTCCTAAAGCTGGGAACACACACATAAATATGCGCCAGATTGATGGAAGCTTCGAGCTCCGTGTGTACTCACGGCTATCTATCTGGCCCATACCTAATGCGGCCATCCCTGCTTTCGAGTGGGATCAATTCTGCTCGAAAATGGGGATATTGGGCATGACCGTAAACCGCGGTCGATTTCCACTGATTTGCATGGAGACCCGCAAATCAATGGACGTCATTAGAGCTCCAGCTCCTCTTATATCGGGCAACAGCGTGATGATGTCATTGCACGCGCTGCAGAGAACTTCAAAGGGCTCCTATATCGAGCTGTGTGTTCCCTGCTTAACATCACATTTCTTCTCCACTACAATACATGTATGAGCGGTGCCACACTTAGACAAGAAGTGCGTTACTAGAGGTATCATAGCAAATTCATAAAGGCCGGTTAAAAAAAATAGGAAGGATATTAAAATACCGTATATTCTCGGGAATAAGCCGAGTTTTTTAGCCCAAAAAAATTTCCAGAAAATGCTCCCCTCGGCTTATACTTGAGTCAGCAGACTGTCCACTCACCTAAGCTGAATTACCAGATTTGTAGATAAAATTAGGCACCCCGGCTTATTCTCGGATCGGCTTATACTCGAGTATATACGGTAGTACCCAGGTATACCTTGGCCATCCCTACATACATCAAATATTTAAACACAAGCATATCCTTCCATTGGTGGGTTGCTGGGTGGCTCTTCTGGAGTAAAGCTGGCCATACACCTTTAGTTCTCTCTGTCAGATATCCTTTAGATCTACCAACAACTATGTAGTGCCGGGTCCTCTGCGATTGAACACAGGTAGACTTGATGGTTTAGAATGTCCCTCATATTACAGGGTTTGGTAACAAAAGGCCCTAAATGGGCCCCATACACATCTAGATTTTTCATCAACTTAATTCAATTGTTTTGGTTGATTGATTGAAAATCTATGGCAGCCCACATGGTTAGATCAACCTAAAACAATTAAAATTCAAAATCAAAAATGGTGGAAAATGATTGGACATGATGATAAATTTTAATTGGTTGTATTGAAATTGATTCCACTTTCAGTCGATCCCAAAAAAGTTGATCAAATATCTGTTACTACAGTTGGCAAACATACAATCAATCACCGATTTCCCTGGCCCCAAAATGTGTATGGGGGGCTTAGGTCTGGTCATAAATAGGTGGAAGTCTCCTTGGGAGTGAGAAGTGTCCTGAAGGCACTGAGCCAGCACACACATGGTTCATCAAGTGTTTGGTAGACATAAAGATCTTTCAGAGAACTGGAAACTGTCAATTACTGGCACTGGTGATGCTAAAGGGTCCTAAACCCTGAACGAGTAATAATTTTGGGGTCCAGCCACCTATGGTCACCGTTGTTTCTGCAATGGACATGTCTTGACATGGAAATCTGAGTGGCTGCTCCCTGAAAAATGCTGCCTGTGCAGTACTGGTCCTCTGATCTGGGGGTTCATGTCCTCTATCTGCGCAGGACAGTGACACACCCGTGATGGCTGGTGCTGCGGAGAAGTGGTGGCCCCTCAGAAATCATGGCCGTCGTTGGATCATACACAAAGGTTCTCTCCGATCCTTCTCCTTTTTCATCCTGGCCGCCCATAATATAGATCTTCCCTCCGCAAACCGTCACCCCACAGCTTTCCTGAGGAAAAAGAGAAGAGGAGGTCAAATGATTAGACATGTCCCTGCAGGAGTGGTGGTGCCATTTCCTGATGTCCATTGTAGGGTCTCCGGCACCATTTCATCTTACATATAGTATGGAAAGAGTTATACGATTTTTATTTCATGGAGTGGAATCCAATCATTTTTCTAGAATACCAAACGGGGGGATAAGTTATCTCCAGGAATTGTCCATTTCAAGAAATTCATATGCTCCACTAGCAATGACTTAAAATATACATTGGAGAAATTTCTCATCACTTCCTGTCCTACTACAAAGTTGCGCCCAGTCGTCTGACTGTGATTGAATAGACAGGGCTGCACATAATTGGTGCGCAGGTATGCATGAGGACCAAAAACTAGCTTTGCATACCTGGATTATTGTTACCACCTGCGTACTAAAAGTAAGGAGGTATTACGGGTCCGAGCAGCTGCTGTCTACCAGAGAAGCGATGTCAGCCATTGAGGAGTGAGATCTGCAGTGCCCCCCTACTTCCCCGGCAAGTGTTCACCAGGGGTATCTTGTGGCTAAAGTGGATATTGCAGTGTGATATTTTTTGCAATTGATAACTGGATCACTTTAAAGCTGTACAAACAACTTAACTTTATCAGGTATACACTACTCTATTCTGCCCAGACACCTCTTAGCCACACCTCTGGGCAGAGGTTATTGTACAAACAACTTAACTTCATCATGTATACACTACTGTAAAAGTAATTTTTTTCTAGATTACCAGAATTCTTTCAGTTTTTATTGTTAAATGTATACAATTCATGTCAGTTGGATAACCACAGGGAAACATGAATAGCAATGAAAGGTTGCAGTTAGGGGTGTCAAATTGGGAGTGTAAATTAAAGTCATAGTAGGCATATGTATGGGTAAAATCTGACAAGAGAAAAGTACTGTGTGACAGCTGGAATATGACTATGAAAGGTTGACATTTTGACTGCAGGTAGTCTTAGGAATTAGTTACTAACCCAGAACATTTCAGGGTTGTACTAGTGAGGTATGAGATCTGGGGGTTCTAACGTATTGTACTGTGAGAGTTATATTTCACCCAAAGCCAGCTGGTGACCTGTGGATGGAGACAGCTAATCAGAGGATCAATCAGGAACAGGGAGGTCCATCTGCAGCAGAATCTACCATGCAGGAGGCTGGTGCAGAGAACAGTGAGGAAGACCGTGAGAAAGGGAGATAGTGAGGAAGACCCCCCTACATATGGGGGTGAGTACCAAACACCATCTCCTGGTACTCATCTGAGGAGCTCACTAATATGTGCACCCCTGATTATAGATATTCAAGCACAATCCTCACCAGAGGTGCAGGGAATGTAACTGCTTCGCTCCATGTATCCGTCTCTGGATCGTATTTGAAGATGGTGCTCATCAACCCTCCGACTACATAAACCGCTCCATCTAACTCAACCGCACGGATACAGTCCTTGCAGAAGGGGGCGGGAGACTTATTAGTCCATTTATCCTCCACCGGATCATAACACTGGACCTGAAAGACATAAATTATGAACCAAATCCAAGTTATAATTCAACATCCAAACAGAGAGAGACATGCACAGTATATGTATCTGTAGTGGATGCATGGTGTATATGTGTTTATGTATAGCTGGCCATGACATGGTGTACACTTTGTATATTTCTGTGTATATACCATTAAGGAAATGTTGTTTTTACTCCCCAAGTGCTGATGGAAGAGTCTGGAAAGTGCGCTCATCCCCAGGCACCTGCTCTATGTATCCTTTCTATTCTGCCCAGATACCTCTAAACCACACCTCTGGGCAGAGGTTATAAATATTTCTTGATTGATTGTTTGCCACTCCAGAGCTGATCGTGGCCATAGAGATAAAAAGACGCAGTTAACAATCGTGACTCCATCCATGGATTCTTAACGATCAGGCAGGTGGGGGGGGGGCATCTTGCCACACCAACCGCCCCCCCCCCCCCCCCCCCCCCCCCCCCCACACACACACACAGGTCTGTGCCGTTGTTTGAAATGCAGGAGATAGCTGGGTACTAGCAATTTTCAGTGGGCACCATGCCGCGATTCAAACAGTGGGAGATTGCAGATGTGGAAACATGTCCTAAGTGTGTATCCCATCCCTATCAAATTAGTCATGGTGCTGTGAGACTGTAAATACTCCTCTTGGTAAACGTTAACCCCCTACCAGCTGTGTGGACATTCTATTTTACTTTACTAACAGCCATTTGAATGACAGTATGCCTGGGCATATGGCTTAAAACCCGAAAAAGGACTTGGTTGTTCCAGTAGTTACTCCAGGCAGTGCTACATATCCTGTAAAGCAATACCCTGGGTTTAAAGACTGCTGCCCCATAGTGGTGCAAGTGGTGTGCTGCAAGTTATATAGGTATCACATTCTGTGGCAATGTTGTACAGACATTGTTTATGTGGCAGCATGCAGGACATTTTTATATACATTCATAGATCCATCAGGGGCAGAGGGTAATCACATACTATTAGGCTGAAGTCAATTTACTTTGCTCAGCCATGGACATGAGCATCAAAATGCACTGCTAAAGGTATGCCAAGGATGCACAGATATGTGTAGTCAGGGATCCAGGAGAGAAAGTGTAATGGAAAGTATCTGGAAGACCAGAGAGAGGACTGGAGATGAAAAGCACTGCTTCCTTAAGCTACACCTCCATCAGTATAGACATCTAAAGGGATGCCAAAGGTAGACTGTAAGAAGGGGATTTTACGGGGAAATGAGTGGGACATTTATCACCCTATCCTGATTGTGGTGTGGGGTCCTTGAGTGCGGCCATACCCTATACACAGGCCCAGTAATGACCCTTCTGGCCTCTCCAATCTGACATTTAAAGGACATCTACATTAACATTCCATTACTTATATAGTACTTATGTTGTACTATGGTGTATTGATCTCTATTTTGATGTATTTGGGTGTGTGGATTATGGGGGTGTCCATCAGGCTTAGTAACAGTGCCTCCCTACCCATCCCCCAAGTTTTGTAACATGGCATTATTGGCCGTCTGCTTCTGCAAATCAACTGTATGAAACCAATGAAAGGTTAGATGGGGGAAGGAATAGGAATGGAGGAATGGTACTCATGAATATTCTAACTTAGTAAAATATAGAGTTAAAAACAAAATTTGTACCCAATAAACAAATCTATACAAACTATATGTGTTACATGTTATAAAGTTACACAATCACCTTAACAATCCAGCTGAATATCAGGAATGTACATTACCTTGTTCATGCTTTGACAATCACCTACTGCTCCACCAATCACGTAGATCTTGTTCATACAAGTGACCACCCCCGCAGAGCTCACAGCTTCCAGCATAGGAGTGACGGTAGTCCAGGTGTTGGTGCATGAGTTGTACTTTTCCACTGAGGACAGCCGCCTCTGACCATCATAACCACCAATAGCATAGATCTGTAAGGAGATGCCCTTCATATTATTATGGGGACGGTGTGTTTTCTATGTATTTCTTACATTTACCTATATCTCATATATATACATTTGTGTCTTGTCGTGTTGCTCTTATATAGGTGTTTTTTTTATGCTGGGTGGTGATAAATCATTAAACACTTATTATACAAGATTACAAGGATTATATGTTTTATTTAGGACGAAGCAGGGTGAAGGTCTAATTCAGGCATGTACAAAGTCCGGCCCGGGGGCCAAATGCAGCCCTTTGTTTTGGTTCTGCTGGCCCCAGTCATAATATCTGATATGCAGAAGGGACACTATTTCACTCCCTCAGGAGGACACATTTTCCTACCATTGCCTTTTGGCAGCTGTAATGTAAAGTTGTCTGTAATTCTTGTTCTGGTCCAGAATTTACACAGAGCTCTGTCTGCAGCCCTGTCTTGGGCCTGTCTGTGCTGGCTGCTTCATCATGCAGATTATCATCATCATGATATGGCTGCTTCATCATGCAGTAAGGATATGCCTAACGTTCGGCTGACTGGGTTCTTAAATGCACTGTCAGTAGCGATCGGCATACGGAAAATGCATGCGGGTTAGAGCACCAGGTACCATCAGGGGCCCCATGCACACACATACTCTGCATAGTGGGAGAACCGGCCCTGTGGAGTGGACACTGTCCCATTCATCAAAATGTAAATAGTCCTCTTTGCGCCTTTTTTTTCTGACCACGGATACTTACCTTTAGGTGAGCAGTGTTGGGAATCTTCCTACTGACTTTCCATATTCCATAGATAGAGGAATAGTGAGGACTTCTGGGGACAGGTGAAATGTGGCTGGACAGATGAGAGGACTACAAGTCTCAGTGTTACAGAAGTGAATGGCCAATGCTTACTAATTATAATGCCAGTTATGTGTGATGGCAGAGCTCTCCCTCATTTTAATGGTTCTTAGAATATTAGGCTGAATGGTCACCCCCCACACATTTTTACCTCACCAAACCTGGCCTTTGCAAAAAGTTTATTGGACTATGAAGCCAGAGGGGTAAAAACTTTGTAAAAGTGCGAGTCTGAGGTCCCCTGCTAAAGAAGACACAACCCCTCCCTTACAAGATCCAGCCAAGATACAGCAGATGTTGTCTGCTGTATGACTTAGCATCTCCCAACTGACTGCCTGAACCTGAATGCTTAGAAATGTTCCACTGCTCCCCAATCCATTCTGAAGGAGCAGAGGACCAATAAATAACATTCTGTGAGCCTTTCTTATCTCTTGTTACTCTCTCGCACTCACCTCTCCCTTTAATGTCACCATTCCGTGTCTCCATCTCCCTGTGTTCAGTGACGCAACTTCGATCCAACTTTTGAAGTGGATATTGAGCATCCATGCCCGTCGGCTGTCAATATGACCACCTGAAATAATAAACCTTGCGCATTAAACATCAATTCCACACAAAGACAATATTTCATCCAACTGCTGGCAAGGTAAATCGGTCTCTTCATTTTAGCAGTCAGTTTAAGAGGTGATGCTGCAGCAGCCGTATAATAACCACATGGCGCCATAGTATGGGTACTTTCTCCACTCAGAATGGTGCCCAAAATAATATTATACAAATATATAATATATACACCCCACTTTGCAGTTATTTATTTGTAAAAAATGTTTGGAATCATATGATTTTCCTTCCACTTCTTACGTGTCACCACTTTGTATTGGTCTTTCACGTGGAATTCCAATAAAATTTATTCATGTTTGTGGCTGTAATGTGACAAAATGTGGAAAAGGTCAAGGGTACAAATACTTTTGCAAGCCACTGTGGTACATGTAAACAGTACGCCATCTGCTGGCAGATGCTGGCACTACATGCCCATGTTACAGAAACCTGAACTATCAGTAAAAACTGGTTTAAGAATAATGAATGCACAGCAAGTCATCTATGTCTGTGTGTTGCATAATCTATATAGACCCCTTCACTCCGGTGGGTGGGCTGGTCCTCTTGGAAATATGTCTGTGTTTCTGTTTATAGGCATTTTGTCCTTCCTTATTTACTTAGATGGTTGTGATTTCTAAGTTTTGTATTTTGTGGGGGGGAGGGGGGGGGTTTATGTATTTTATTTTTTTCTTGGTTTCATGCCAATGTATATGCAAATTTTTCTGTTATGTAAAAGTTTTCAATAAACAGATATGATAAAAGCTCTAAATATGGGGTGAGTACCAAACACAATCACCTGAGTAGCTCACTAAAAAAAAGTGATGTGCACCCCTGACTATAATAATATTCTGCAAAAGTATCAAAGAAAATTCTCTATGTATTTCATGAGGTTTAAGAATAATGAATGCACAGCAAGTCATCTATGTCTGTGTGTTGCATAATCTTTATGGACCCCTTCACTCCGGTGGGTGGGCTGGTCCTCTTGGAGATTAGTGATGATCACGAATATTCGGATTCCGAATATTAATCGCGAATATAGGCAATTCAGAAATTCGCGAAGATGGTGAATATATTGCCGAATATTCACAATTCCGGATATTCTGTATTTTTTTTCCATTACACACGCCTCTCAATGCAAGTGGACAAATGGGAAGGCTGCAACAAGAGCTTAGCAACACTCCCTGCGACCATCAACAGTTTTTAAATCCAATATTGGGGTGATGCGAATATTCGGAATATTGCGAAAATCGGCACTTTAGAAAATTCGCAAAAATCACTTAGATGGCGTCCAAAATTCGCAATTTTTTTTCAACACGCCCCTCAATGTTAAACATATATTCGCGAATATAAAAAATTCGCGAAACTCGCATAAAACTGCCGATATTCGCAATAAGAAGAATATTGCCGAATGCAAATATTTTCCGAATGTTTTCCCAAAAATTTGTGTTGCCTGTGCCGCTCATCACTATTGGAGATATGACTGTGTTTCTGTTTATATGCATTTTGTCCTTCCTTATGGTTGTGATTTCTAAGTTTTGTATTTTGGGGGGGGGGGGGGTTTCGATGTATTTTTTTTTTTTTCCTGGTTTCATGCCAAACTTTTCTATTATGTAAACGTTTTCAATAAACATATATGAAAAAAGCTACAAAACCACTCTACATACGGGGTAAAGACCAAACACAATCACCTGGTACTCATCTGAGGAGGTCACCAAAAAAGTGATGTGCACTCCTGACTATAATACTCTAATGCAAAAAGTATAAAAGGAAATTCTCTATGTATTTCATGAGATTTAGGAATAATAATTCTTTATAAATCTTTATGGACCCCTTCACTCGGGTGGGTGGGCTGGTCCTCTTGGAGATATGTCTGTGTTTCTGCTTATATGTGTTTTGTCCTTCCTTATTTACTTAAATGGTTGCGATTTATACGTTTTGTATTTTGTTTTGTTTTTTTCTATGTATATAATTTTTTTCTTGGTTTTATGCCAAACTTTTCTATTATGTAAACGTTTTCAATAAACAGATATAAAAAGCTACAAAACCACTTTACATATGGGGTGAGTACCAAACACAATCGCCTGGTACTCATCTGAGGAGCTCACTTAAAAAGTGCACCCCTGACTATAATACTCTAATATGCTGCAAAAAGTATCAAAGGAAATTCTCTATGTATTACATGAGTTTTAAGGTTTAATCTATGTCTATGCGTTGCATAATCTTTATGGACCCCTTCACTCCGGTGTGTGGGCTGGTCCTCTTGGAGATATGTCTGTGTTTCTGCTTATATGTGTTTTGTCCCTCCTTATTTACTCAGATCAGTGGTGGCCAACTGAGTTAATATGGAGGGCCAGAAGAGCGGCCCTCGGCATCACTAAAGCCTAGTACTCATCTGAGTAGTAGAGATGTGCACCCCTGGCTATAATACTCTAATATGCCACAAAAAGTAGAAAAGGAATTTTATTATTACAGTGAACACAGTATCTGAAAAGCTATGACAGCGCCACCTAATGTCCACATTGCAGAATGCACCCCAACATCTATCTCTACAAGTGTTACTTCTACCCAAAATCAAAAATAATTCATAAAAATTTTCAATTCATTTACGTTAAATTGAAGAGCACTTCCCAGCTGCCCTGCAGGTAGAATAGTCTGAGGGATAAGTCTGCGCTGATCTGAGATATACGTACATTACAGAGCTACAGACAGATGTTACATACAGATTAAATAGTTTTGGCTTCCTTTTTCCCACAGCTTTTATGCTACCCCTATGCTTTTGGTATGTAGGAGGAAGATTCTACAGGGAAAACATAAATACATGCAAATAATATACTGGCCAAGATGTGAACCCGAAAAGCTCAAATCAACCACCCACATTTCCGCCTCTAATTCTGCAGCTTTGTCACCAGTTGCAGCCAGAATATTCAATACAGTTCAAATCACATAAATACTGGTAGTGTTATATAGTACATCTCAAGGGCAAAGGACACTTTACCTGATATATAAATAATATTCTTCAACGCACAGGTGGCCATCTCTGATTTGCTGTATCCTGGCAGTACAGGGAGCCCCGCCCACTGTTCCGTCTTGGGGTCATAGCTGTCAACGTATGGTAACTTTAAGCTTCTCTTCTTGTCATTGCCACCAATGACAACGATCATTTCAGACAAATCCATGAATCTGGGTAGATATTGTCATGAGTTAATAAGAGATCGTCATAGAGATATCATCAATAAAACGTTTAGAGCAGTTTTTAATGGAATACATTACATACACTAGTGTTGAACATAAATATTCGAATCACGAATATCACGAATATAAGCAAAGAGTTTGTGAAGATCTTGAATATAGTGATATATCTTCGTAATCTTAAATTTGCTATTCTGTGGAAGTACCATGCATTGCACACACAATAATCACATGTACAAGAGCCGATATTCACAAAGAATTGTTTCTGACTTCTTATGTGATCCACTGCAGCTGCAATTTCTCATTCTGACACTAGATGTCACCGTGACCACACACTTTGCAATAAATAGCTTTATGCAGATAATGAAAACTATAATGAAAGGTGATCTAGAATTTGCAAATATATTTTGAATATTTAGAGAATAATTCGAGAAATGTTGCAAATTTGAATATTGCTTATCACTACAATACACCTCAGGCTCTATAGAATAAGTCTATGTAGAACACAGCTAATTCATAACAATTAAATAAAGGGACTTGTGTGACCATCTATAGCAGCAGTTCTCAACCTGTGGGTAGCGGACACCACTAAGGGTCAAATGACCATTTCACAAGGGTCACTGGGTTCACTGAAAGTGAACAAGCAGCAAGGCTGATGTCCACAAGTGGCGTTACTCTCCCACCTAACTTCCCACCAGGCACATCATGTGTGGTGGACATCGTGGAGTGTCAATCTGGTATTTGCAATGTGCAATTGATACTTCACAATTGCACTTCCACATTACAAATACCGGAAGTGACACTTTGCGACATCACTTCCTGGGTCACGGAATGAAAAAAGTTGAGAAAAGTAATGGCCGAACATCAGCCGCGTCGGCACAAGCACAGGCGGATTGGACTTTTGGAAAAGTTTGGCGTATGCCTGTTCGTGCCGTACTGAAAATCTTACTCTGTAAAAATACCAGAAGAGACGTCCATGACGTCATTTCCAGCATTTGGAACGCACAGTCCCGTATTCCAAATAGCGGAAGTGAAGTCACAGACATCACTTCCAGCATTTTTACCGTGTTAGAGACCGAACTCTCTAGTGAGACAAAATATGTAACATGCAGTGTTTGCTAGGGATTGTCCAACGCCATCTCTAGTTGAGAACCACTGCTTTATAACACGTTGATGAGTAAATGAAAAAAAACACATCTAACCAGCTATCGGAATGGATTGGATCGGAAACATCTAACCAGCTATCGGAATGGATTGGATCGGAAACATCTAACCAGCTATCGGAATGGATTGGATCAGAAACATCTAACCAGCTTTAGGAATGGATTGGATCGGAAACATCTAACCAGCTATCGGAATGGATTGGATCAGAAACATCTAACCAGCTCTCGGAATGGATTGGATCGGAAACATCTAACCAGCTATCGGAATGGAATGGATCGGAAACATCTAACCAGCTATTGGAATGGATTGGATCGGAAACACCTAACCAGCTATTGGAATGGATTGGATCGGAAACATCTAACCAGCTCTCGGAATGGATAGGAAGAGGTTTCACTGGCAGTGAAGATCAGTGAAGACCTTTATGACATTCCTATGAATGAAACCCTATATCAGTAAAGAACATTCTATTACCTTCTGGGTCTTATTCTTATTGAGTTACTTGTGTAACCAAGAGTATGGTACACCTGAGCTTCATAGAACAAAGGAAAACAGACTCTGGAATCTTGAATGATTTTTGCCCATTCCACCTTCTCCAGGAAGTAAACCGGGTCCATCAATGAAAATCTTACATGTTCCAGAAGATCCTTAGACACATTCCTACCAATTGGTTGATTTCCATTGACCCATCTCAAGACAGCTTCATAGACCACCTCCTCCTTGGACACTGCTAGGTCGTCGCTGGCCAAGTACTCAATCAGTTCCTCTTTGCTTAGCTCTAGGAACTCCTCCTCCTTGGAAACTTCTGTAAACCTTTCCATGATTATCTTCTTGGTTTTCTCAGACAAGCAGGGAATGGTCAAACTTTCTGCAAGCCTTCCAATTCCTATACAGTTTGATGGGTCTAGGTGACATTCAAGAAATTCTACACACATGCTTCTTA
Organism: Ptychadena robeensis; assembly: GCA_036250615.1. NCBI lineage: Eukaryota > Metazoa > Chordata > Amphibia > Anura > Ptychadenidae > Ptychadena > Ptychadena robeensis. Next base: position 12,740,535 of record CM070033.1, on the reverse strand, counting down.
AACTGGTGATGTCAAGAAAGTTTGATACCCGTAGGATCTCCTGAACATTTTCTGCTTGAATCGGAATTCTTCCTTCGTACATAAAGTCCAGAACCAGAGCCATGGTCGGAGCCGAAATATCACGAAGGTTGTGCGTGTCAAGATGGCTTTCTCTAAAGTTGTTGGTGAATAAGGCTTTAAAATAGGCACTTTTGGCAGACAGGACAACTCTGTGGCAGGGGAACTGCACACCATCTGCCTCTAGCTTTAGATCCGTCAATATTCCCCTTTTTCTGGAGACATTCAAACTTTCTAGTATTTCATTAGCATAACATGACCCAGCGCAAGGAGTGGTTGTATCTAGTGAGGGTTCTATGATGGGACTTTGAGGGGACGTGCTATGGCCATTGTCTTGTATCGCCCTATAAAACAAGAAATTGTCATGAAAAGAGAAATCATTAAAAAAAATGTTTTTATCATTTCATGCATTATATTTATAAAGATCATGTTACCGAAAACATTTTAACCTCCCTAGCGCTCTGCTGAGGTCCAGATTTCTGTACCAAAAGTGCACCATAGACTTCCCAAAATCTACCCGTACAAGTATCTAATAGACATCCTGAATATAATAATGTTTGAAACACACAATTAAGTAAAAAAACAATTACATTAAAAATTTTATATAAATAAAAGATTTATCTGAATGATAAAATTTCTAAAATACTTATTTTGTATGAAAGATTTCAAAACAGTATGTATTCATATTTATATTTTGTTTATAATAAATTTTTTATCCAATTGCAAATGTGTTTTTTTACTTTGAATTGTATTGGATACAGTTATCACTGTATCCAGTACAATTCCCTTTGGCACCCTCTCTCCTCTGGTGTGATGGACCAGGTGACATCACACCAGGGGAGAGAGGATAAACTTCAAAGGTGCACATCTGGGGAATCACACCCACAACAGTTTTCTCCATAGAAAACAATTGTTTTCGGGCGATTTAATCTCCCGCCGCCGCCCCAAGGTGACTTCATCACTTCACTCCACGGGAGGGGGGGAGGGATCAGCTCAGATCTTTGGATGGCAGTGTGGAATGGTAAATCTGCCCTGCTGGGGCTCCAATCTTTGCCGACGGCTCCATATCATCCAGTGCAGTACGGACAGGACAAGGAGGTTTAAAAAGAACAGAGACTCATCATAGGTCACATTTATAAAAAACATACTTGCGTGCAACTGTCAGCAGCGATCACACAGTAGAAGTGATGTCAGTGGCCAGAAAGGCCTTGAGGTGGTGTATGGAATCTCAGAGTGAAAATTAATCAGTATGAGATGGTTGACAAAGGGCTGCCATTTGATCCTACCAAACGGTGAGTGTAATTCTAACAAAGAGACTCCCATGCTGGTATCCGCACAGCACCTGTAACCAGGAAGTGATATCATCTGTAACAGGAAGTGACTTGGCTGAACACACACGGCCTTGTAGGAGATCCCTACTCCATGCTTTGAACTTCAAGTATTGTTTTTTATATTTTCCTTTATAATTTACAGAACTTTATTGCACTAGGTTGTGCGCTGCATGTCCTTGTTCCTATTTATCCATATAACACCGCTGTCACTTGGATCAACATCATACTTAGGAGGGATAGTGATGCCCCCTCGCTCCTCAATTACCCTAAACTCAAAATCCAGGAAAAATCTGAGATTTTGTGAAATTGAGATTTGTCCGGGAAAGCCACACAAAAAAAACGTGACTTTTTGCATTCCATAAAAGCGGGGTGGGAAGTTAGCAGTAAGAGTGACTCCACCCTCCCTCCTACGTTAACCCGCTTCTAAATAGGAGGAAGGAGAGGTAAACCTCCCGATAATGGAAGTGATGTCACTTCCTGTGTTTGGAACGTGGACGTCTCAGTACTTTCTTGTACAGGATACTGGACGTGACACCACTTCCTGTCGTTTTTACCTTAATCAGTAATGGAAATTATACAGGTATGACTTGGGGGGAGAGGACACATAAAAAGCGCGACTTTCCTGGCCACAATGGGAGGATTGACAGGTATGGGGATTTGTAGTATATTTTGTACATATCAAAGTAGCGTCACGCCTCCTGTGGTATATTTTTAGCGTTTTCGTGGCTGATGATCTGCTCTTATAATACACAACAATCTACAATAATATAACTATTTATAACTGTTGACTTTATCAAGAACGCAGAAGTTACAATATCTTATCAGATCTTTCTTTTTTAACAACTTACCTGTAATATAGTATTTCCTCCTTACAAACCATTAAAACTGAATTCTGGGGATGTGAGATTCACCAGGAGGGAATGCGTCACCCTGGCCTGGCTTATTACGATGGTCCCAAAGAATTCTGACAAGTCACAACATGCTGGCACTAACAAGGAAGTTTCTCGGAGATCTCGGAGATCTTTTTTTCCCTTTAGTTGTTTTATTCATTGTGTCCCTTCCTCTGTATGGGGAGCGCACCCTCCTGTCTATACAAGGGCTCCTTCCCTGGACTACATGTCCCAGGAGCACTTTACTTTCTGCATACAAAAGCAGTGGCCAGTGGTAGCTACATACAGGGCCACATGTAAGCTAAGGCAGCCACAACAACACAGGAAGGTGATATATAGACTAAAGCAAATGCAGAAACCGTACATGTGGGCGCTTTGCGGACAGCTGAATGTTGGCAGAAGTGGCAGTCTGCATCTGTGTGTGGGCACCTGCAACATAGAGGGGGTTTTCACATCCCTCGAGACCCCCTCCACTAAGCGTATTGCTTGGCGGGGATCCCAACAAAGCACATTCACTTACCTGCTTGGCGGATGCTGTGTCTTCACAGCGCTGAGCCGTTCCGCCGATGCAGGGATGAACGTAGTGGAGTAGGTTGAGCCTCTGCATCGGCGGAAGTCTAGACACAGCATCCGCCGAGCAGGAAAAGTCCGTCGGGATCCCAGCCAAGCAATACGCTTAGCGGAGAGGGTCCCGGACGGATGTGGAAACATAGCCTTATACCTATTGGGTGATCGCCTGAAAAGTGACCGGGGGACGCGAAATGTTGTGCATGCTGCTAAGTGGTTGGGCTTCTGGGCACTGGAAACATGGCATTTCCAAACGCCCATGTGAATGGTGTCTAAGTGCAATGAAACACATGAAAGCCATACAAGTGTAAGTACAGGATTATACATGCAGATTATCCCCGTGGCAGCGATTCAGCTGGTAAATTTCTTTGGTATCATCAGTCATATTTAAAGGTAGCCATAGGGTATGACTCCACAGCAATGTGTGGTCTGTTGGGACCCCTGCGTTCAGCGCACATGCAGCTGACATTACCTGCCCGGCGAAACCTGTGTTTACACATACGCCGACGCAGGGGTTAACCTAGTGCATCAGATTAGCGCCGTGAAAACAGAGGTTCCGCCAGGCAGGTATGTGTATGGGTAGATCATTATGCAAAAACCACATGTGCTAGAGCAGAAAAAGGTTTTTTGCCACTGTTCCCACAACCCTCCTCTACATCTCCAGCACGTTCGGTGATGATACCATGTTCAGGGGCTTTGCAATCAGCTCACCAAGTCAGCTAGGTAAAAACTTCTACCATCTCTAGTGGAGACCCTCGATCCCTTCCTGTGCGATTGACCCATAGCTCCCTATGCTGCAGCCATTCTGATCAATTGATTTTGAGGAATCTGCCTTTTTGGCAATTGGCTCCTGTCAAAATCAAAGTCGTTTACATTCAATACAGGGAACACCCACGCCACTGCTTTGTGGGATTTCCAAATCTACATTTTATATATGATGCTGTTTGCTTTCAGTTTGTGTCTGACTACAGTATGCATATGTATATGCAAACACACAGCGTATATACTCGAGTATAAAGCCCCCCATAGACAGGCCGATTCCCGGCCATAGTTGCGGCCGACCAACTGGCGTGCTCGCTCCTGCCGAGCAAATAAAGGTGGACCGGCCGCAACTATAAGGGAGCCCACCTTGAGTTTGTTAGACACAATCGCACACGGATCCGTCCTGCTGGTTCTTTTTCTGCCCGATCCTCCGATCCTGCTGCAGGCTGTTAACTCGGAGGGGGAGTCTCCTCCCCCTGCGAGTTAATTGGCTACAGTCTGACAGGAATCACGTGTGTTAGTGGAACACACAGGATTCCTGTCCGTTCTGTAGCCGACTCCTCACAGCGTGGTGATGTCACCAGGAGTCTGCTAAAAGTCGGGACGTCTATGGCCGGCTTTAGCCAACCGAATATAATGCGTGGTACCCAGTTTTTAAAAACAATTCTGGACCAACTGAGTGATTTGAATATAAGCCGAGGGCAGGAAATGCATCTGCTAAAGCCCCCCCCCCCCCCAAACACCTTACAATCTTTCCATACAATATCTGTACAATCCACTTTTGTTCCACCAAAACCATGTCATGTTGCGGGGCGGACACGACTTTAATCTCGCATGATTGCTGACACGATCGGGTGCGATTTAACTTGTAATTTTTAGACTCGTTTTTTTTTTATTGCCCCCATAAAAAAATCACCCCTTCCGCGCCCTTTAGTTGAAGTGGGGACCGGATCACTCAACTCAGCGACCGTGGCTGATCGCCCAAGTGGAACAAGCCATAAGGCTTCCCATACACGGGTCGATATCGATGAATGATTGAGCGTTATGTGGTGAGGTCATCGTGACAAAACAACACTGCACTTGAGTGTTCGTTGAACGGCAAATTAATGCGCAACCAGTTTTGCACAATCGATCCAGTCCCCTTTCAAAGTTGGCAATGACCAGGAATTACCAACATGTTGGCTCTGTGTTTGATTGCGCTTTCTTCGAGCGGGATGGTTTGATTTTGCTCAAAGAAAGGGTGGCGCACAGTGATCGATTGTACGGGAATTAAACTTAAAATTTACACTAAAGCCCCCATACACCTTACAATCTTTCCCTACAATTTCTGTACAATCCACATTTCTTCTTCTACCAAAACCATATTATATGAGGAGCTTTCTAACCCTTCCAATCACTGTGTATTCTATCAGGGAGGACCCTGCACTACATAGCAGTGATATATACCTTCCAATCACTATGTATTCTATCAGGGAGGATCTGGCACTACATAGCAGTGATATATACCTTCCAATCACTATGTATTCTATCAGGGAGGGCCCAGCACTACATAGCAGTGATATATACCTTCCAATCACTATGTATTCTATCAGGGAGGACCTGACACTACATAGTAGTGATATATACCTTACAATCACTATGTATTCTATCAGGGAGGACCCGGCACTACATAGTTGTTGGTAGATCTAATGGAAATGGATGGATGGATGGATGGATCTAAAGGTGTATGGGGGGGCTTTACTCACAAAGCACTAAATGCTGCGATTTTCATCTTTTGTTGAATTGTATTTTCCCCACACATTCTGAGTGCTGAAAAATGTGGCTTTTATTTGAGGATATATAGGGTTGGGGATTTGTGTGTGTATATATACACACACGCACACCCTGTGTCCCCTGAACGTGATCCTGAGCATGGATTACTCCAAATATAACACCTAGTTACGGTTCTTAAAAAAGTGAATCCATATATACGTGGCAAAAAGTCAAATCAATTGGCAATTGAATGAAGCAGGACAGACAGACTCTTCACCAGAGATGGAAGCAGACATCCCCAAAAGAATCGCACTGACAAGACCCCACAAGGCCCACACGAGCTGGAAGACCTCAGAATTAGCGTTGAACTTAAATATTCGAATTGCGATCACATTTTCGTGATAGTATGCATTGGGAAGCTTATGGCCATGCATTGCGATTTTAAATTCACAATACGAAAATAAATACTGCATGTGACCATTCATTTTGAAGGTATGTAGGTATATACCCTGTTTCCCCGAAAATAAGGCAACCCCCAAAAATTAGGCACTCTCACGTTAATATATGAGGCATCCACCTGAAAATAAAACACACCCGAAGATACAGTACTGTAACTCTGGACAGGGGGGGATCAGAGGGGGAAATCAACGTGACACAGGAGGATCAGAGGGGGAAATCAACGTGACACAGGAGGATCAGAAGGAGTTACTAAAATGGTAATCCCCCCTCTGAGTCTCCTGTGCCATTTGATTCCCCCCTCTGATCCCCCCTGTGTCATTTTAAGTGATCCCCTCACCCTGATACCCCAGTGCCGCATTCTTCTTCATGGAAAAATAAGACATCCCCCGAAAATAAGACGTATTTTTGGGAGCAGAAACTAATGTTATACATTTTCGGGGAAACACGCTATATTTTCGCAATGCATGGCCTTAGAATCGAATTGTGAATATTCGCAAACATCGAATTGAATATTAGTAGAATTCAAATATTGCCTATGCCACTCATTACTTCTCAGAATGTGATGACATGACTAGATTTTTTCGGGGGAAAACAAAGTATATATATATATAATAATATTTTTTACAAAGAAGGATTCAAATATATAAGCACTATACACACACAGACAATAACACACCACACACATTCTACAACAACATGACACACAGCTGTACAATGAACACAGGATATGATAACAGCATCAATAAAAGACAGAGTTGTGTTGTCACCTGAACAGAGGGGACGTGGCTGCCGCGGTGGCCTGCATGGTCCTGTGTCATGGAGTGTCAGTGGGTGACTGTCTTCGGTTGTATTTGTACCCAGAGAGGATGTGGGTTGTCACACAGAAAAAATAATAAAATGTTGCCAGTTTCCTCCTTGTATATGGAAAGTGTGTTGTCGAGGCTCAGCTGTGTGTCAGCTCCACACAGGGGAGGAGAGGGGTCTTATTACAGATAATGGCAGAGGGGGGCTTCCGTCCCTCTCCTGGGGGATGTATAAAGAGGATTATACAAGGAACAGACCCCTGATCTGTGAAAGTGCTGGAGGCTGTCACTGCCGCCAGCTGCTCCTGATTTCTGGAAGTGGCTTCTCTTCTCTGTTCTCCATCAGCTGCACAACGTCTATTGATCTGAATGTAAAGCTAGCCACACATGGTACAATTTATCATTCAATCGAGGTTCGATTCGATTTTGTACCTCGATTTTGATTTCAATTGTCATTTAATCGCAGTTCTCCACATGGGGAGCACAATAATTGAACAATTTTGACTGAAATTAAATCGAAGTAATCTAAAATCGTTGATTGGATTAATGTTTTTTTTATCAGGAACTTTTTTTCCCCAGGAAGTAGTCATATGTTAATAGCGCACATCGAGATGATTGTATCGAAACAAACAAAACACTTTCAGAAATGTAGTTCGATCATTGATCAATCAACCGAAATTTTCCAACTTGTCCGATCACTTTTTAATCAACGATTTTACTAAAATCATACAATGAACGTCGATTGTACTATGTGGGCAGTACATCGATTAACATTCAATCGATCTTTTTTTTCATCGAAAATTGTCGATTGAACGCTAAAATTGTACCATGTGTGGCTAGCTTTAGATTGTAAATTTTGTTGGAGAAAAATCTCCTCCAAGTCATCTGTATACACTGAAGTATATGTTGGCTTTCTTCATCTGATTCCTCACTACGATGGCCTGTCCTCAATAAAGCGGATTTATACTCAAACTCTAAAATATATACGCACGGATGCACATAAGTGTTACTCTGGTATTCAAAAGTGGCCAAAAACTAGCTCTGCGTACCGGCATTATTGTTACACAGCTCATATGTGTACTAACAACTTGGAGGCGCTCTGTGTCTGGGCGGCCGCAGCTAAATGTTACATGTATACAATTTATGTCACTTAACTGCAGGGAAACATGAATAACTATAAAAGGTCACAATAAGGGGTGTGACATTGGGAATGTAAATGAATAATCCAAAAAAAAGAGATCTGGGTTGTAAAAGTCAGAGTAGGCATATGTAAGAGTAAAAGCTGACAAGAGGAAATCACTGTGTGACAGCTGGAATATGACTATGAAAGGATGACATTTGGATTACTGGTAGTCTCCGGGGTAAGTTACTAAGCCAGAAAATGTCAGGGTTGTACTACTGAGGTAAGAGAACAGGGAGATTCATCTGCAGCAGAACCTACCATGCAGGAAGCTGATGCAGGGGACAGTGAGAGAGACAGTGAGGAAGACCACTATATATACCAAACACCATCTCGTGGTACTCACCTGAGGAGCTCACTAAGAAAGTAATGTGCACCTCTGTATATATATATATACACACACACAGAATGGATGTATGACTTACCTCTGAGCTAGTATGACGGTGGCATAGAGCTCCACAATCCTAAAAACATGTACTTACCTTCTGTTCCCTGGAATCACATGAGATTTCATATTTATCCTCCAGACCTCCGAGGGATAATTCAGTGCAACAGTCTGTATTGCCACTGGGGGGGCCATATAATGGTTGTATTATTATCTTGTACTTATATAGCACCAACATATTACATAGCACTTTACAGAGCATATATAGTCATATCACCAACTGTCTCTCAGAGGAGCTCACAATCTAATGTCCCTAACACAGTCATAGGTCACATGTAACTAACATAGTAGAATCGTTTTTTGGGGAAGCCAATTAACCTACTGCATGTCTTTGGAGTGTGGGAGGAAACCGGAGTACTCAGAGGAAACCCAAGCAGACACCGGGAGAACCTACAAACTACTTGCAGATAGTGTCCAGGCCGGGATTTGAACCTAGCACTCTAGTGCTGCCCCATTGTAGTGTAGTTTTCAATACAGAACATTCCCGTCACTGCTGTCAGAGGTGTCGGCTCTTTCACTCTGCCGTGGCGCTGCGTCATCACAGAGAGAGAGAGCGAGGAAGGGTTGCGAGGGACATTCTAAATTTACTCATTACAGGTAGGTCTTTTTTTGCCAAATTATGTCCTATTATTTTTATTATGAGCATAGGAAGTACAAAAGCGGGTGATAGGTCTGTTGGACCCTTTAGTTGTCTCATTAACCACATTTATACAAAAAATTGCGTTTTTAAAGGTGGCATGGCCAACATCCCAAAAATACAAGGAAAGTGTACTGAAAGGTGGAAACCACCAATAGTAAGAATTCCCCCCGACAACAGTCAGGGGCAAGGGGACTTTAACGGCCATGGATGAAGATCAAGATAAATTGAGGTACAATCAGTATGTTGGTAAAAAATATATATTATGTTTAATACACAATAGCGGCTAAAAACATATAGCATAGCATAGCATGGCAGTGTAAGTTGTTATATTCCGTAGCGATGGTGGCAGTATAGTTTCACAGTAGTCCATAGGTGTTAGAAAAACAGATGATGTAATTATAAAACAATAGACATAAGATAAGAACCAGGATAGGGGAACCTGAATTCATCAGGGTCCACCCCACCCCAACGCGCGTTTCGTCCAAACAACTTCCTCAGGGGGTGTCTCTATCCATATAAATTTTAAATAGATATCAAAGAAAAGGCCACTAGGAGATGCATCTGCCCACTGCCCCGATGGGGCTATGCACGGGGAAGGAACGGGGGGCTGGGGAGAGGCG
>CM070033.1:12696614-12722029 GCA_036250615.1 Ptychadena robeensis | reverse complement strand
GATTCCCGGCAGAATCGCCGGAATCGATCGGGGGAGTGATCAATTGGCCATGGAATCCTGGGGGGACCCTTAAAATGTATTTTCTCAGTAACAAAAAGACAATAAAAATCTTTTTAAAGATTGAAGCCCTTTCTTGTACTAAAAATCAGCTTTTGTCATTGTTGGATACATTTATCACTTCCTGTGCTGACAGGAAGTGGGGAAATTATAAACAGTACGGCAGTAAACATATCCTGCCACAAGGTTTTAACCATCTTCCTGCTCCATCTACAACAAAGTTGGTTTTTGGGGGAACATTTTCCTAACTCATTAAGTTTCACTGAGAAGCTCCAACCTGTCACCTCTAGGCAGCTAAAGGCTCAAAGCAAGCAATTGTTCTTAAAATTCCTAAAACAATAAAACCTTTTTTATATTATGGTGTATTTGGATTTGTTAAGCTTCACAATGGATGGCCGTGCACATGGAGCAGAAATGTTATGTGGATGTGGCCACAAAATTCTTCACATCTTCCTCATAGAGTTTGCGTGTTCAACTTGGCTACACTACAACATTGGAAATATTCAGATTTGGTTGATAGCCATGTACTCTGCCTACAGCGGGCAATGCTCTTTAGCACTAGTGGCATAGCTTTGGCACACCTGCCAGAGGTGGCACTCAGAGCTCTCTCTGTTGGCTCTCAGAGTCTGTTCTCTTGCGCACAATGCCTTATCCTCCCATAGTACTGCCACATCAATTAGAATGAAGTAATGAGTGTAAGAGTGTGTATGAAATGAGTGATAGTGTAGAAAGCAGATAGAAAAGGCAGCAGGGCATGCTGGGAAGTGTAGTTCTTCATGAACTGATAGAATGTAATGCTTGCAGTTATAATTTCTTCACACAGCATGTTGGGACTTTGCAATCTATGCTGTCACCTGAACTTCATGTGACACTTACAGAAGATTCTATGCATGCTGTAGTCCATAAGCAGCCTTGGATTTACAGGAAGCCTACTGTATCTGCCATGATTCCCCATGAACAACTGAACCCATGGGCAATAACCCAGAGTTATGACCAGGGGTGCACATAAGTGGAACTCTGGTACTCAAAAGGGGCCAAAACCTAGCTCTGCGTACCGGCATTATTGCTACACAGCTCATATGTGTACTAACAACTTGGAGGCGCTCAGTGTCTGGGCGGCCGCAGCTAAATGTTACATGTATACAATGTATGTCACTTGGATAACCGCAGGGACATATGAATAACTATGAAAGGTTGCAGGTAGGGGGGTGACATTGGGAATGTAAATAAATAAAGATTGGACTTCTAAGCTTGTTGGAGATCTGGGGGATGAAAATCAGAGTAGGCATATGTAAGGGTAATAAAGGTGTTGTACTGTGAGAGTTACATTTGACCCAAAACCAGCTGGTGACCTGTGGATGGAGACAGCTAATCGGAGGATCAATCAGGAACAGGGAGGTCCATCTGCAGCAGAATCTACCATGCAGGAAGCAGAGGACAGTAAAGCTAGCCACACATGGTTCGATTTCAGCATTCAAACGAAGAAAATAGTTTTCTGCCCATAGTACAATCGACGATTAGTGATCGTTTTTTGTTAAATCGTCGATTGAAACGTGATCGGACAATTTGGAAAATTTTGGTCGATTGTACAATCATCAAACTACAAGAGGAATTTTCGACGATTTTTGATAACAAACGTACGAGGAATTCAATCGACAATTTCTGATTACTTCGATGAATTTTTCGGTCGAAATTGAACAATAATCGTACTCCCCATGTGGTGTACATCGATTAAATTAAAATAGATTTTTTCATTGAACTACAAAATCGAATCTAACATCGATTAAATGCTAAAATTGAACCATGTGCGGCTAGCTTTAGGGAGACCACATACATATGGGGTGGGTAACAAACACCATCTCCTGGTACTCATCTGAGGAGCGCACTAAAAAAGATATGTGCACCCCTGGTTACAACTATATATAACAAGCTCTCCTAGATGGAGGACAGGGAATAGGCAGACTGTACATCAGTGCTGACAGTGTGTATCAATATTAAATGGAATAAAACGGTTCTATGGAAAGTTTCAGGCCCATCTAACCCCAGTTGTTTAAAATCCCATCAATGGTAAACAAAATGTAAAAAACAAAACCAGCTGAAGATTCTACCATAAAATGTCCTTCTTTCATAGGGTGACAACACTGTGTCCCTGTTTCCTAGTTATTCTCCCCGTGTCACACAAGTATTCTAATGAAGATTACAAATGGCCATTTCTGTGCATAATACACAAGAGGCACCTTTCTATGAAATGATGGCAGCCAGCTAATGAGAATAGAATGTGTCTGAAAGGAGGAGGAGATCAGCAGCACAGAGGTACAAAGGGATAAAATGAGGGGAAACGGTCCCCTTTCAATAAACGTTACAAACCACAAAAAAAAAATTATATGATTTTTTAAGGGTCCCCATACACCTTTAGATTTCTCTGTCAGATTTCCTTTAGATTTCCTTTTGTTTTACCAAAACCATGTAATATGAGGAACTTTCTAAACCATCAAGTCTACCTGTGATCAATCGCAGAGGACCCGGCCCTACATAGTTGTTGGTAGATCTAAAGGATATCTGACAGAGAGATCTAAAGGTGTATGGCCAGCTTAAGACATATTGTAGAGATAATTAGAGGGTTTTATATATTTTATTAATATCTTAAATTAAGTGACTATAATGTTTACATGCTTCATGTGTGTGTGTCTGATTCAGGTAAGTTTTCCATGGTGGAACATGGAGATAAATAATTGAGTTTCTGTTTGAACACTCTGTCTCTAAAATTTTCGCCACCACTGCTCTATAGCAAAGTGGTCCAACTCCAGTCCGCCAAGGCCAAGTCTACACGTAGTTTTGAAATGTATACAGACAGCAGTAAATAAAGTAAGAAATGTATTGTGCAGAGTCATAAAAATGAAGCTACATATACACCTGCCTTGGTTTATGCTTGCCAGGCGCCCTCTTGTGGCAGGAAGTGTTCATGACGCTGTAAAGCATAGGCGCCTGCACAGAAAGAAAAAACGCCTAAGTTTAAAAAAAAAAAAAAAACGATTGCAAAAAGCTCTGCAGAGTGCTGGGGACGCTTGAGGAGCTTCTCAATTCAAGTCAGAAAATGTACAGCCTGATTAACCTTCCTAGCGCACTGGCTGTTTCGCGCCGTTATACGGGCAATCGAGGCAGTGTACAAAGTACACTGCCTGTCAGTCTCTCTCCGGGGCTCTTCACGCAGCCGGTGTCATAATTGACATCAGCTGCGTGAGTGGGAAAGCCGGTGCTCCTCCATTAACATGGAGGTCTATGGCGCCGGCCCCCCCTTCCGCGATCGGGGCGGTGCTGAAAACCCGGAAATGTTGCAGCGATTAAGACATTCGCTGCAGCTTTCCGGGGAGGCATAGGGTCTCCCCGCCGCCGGCTTCCCCTGCGGTTGAGAGGACCCTGTTCAGTGAACGAACAGGGTTCGTCTCAACCGCTAGGGAGGTTAAAGTGGATGTACAATCAAAATCTAAAAAATATATATGCAAAATTTAAGTTTGACAGCTTAGCTGGTATGATGGTGGTGTAACGCTCCACAATCCGCCAAAAATATACTTACCTGCTGTTGCCTGAAATCGAGAAATTTCATATTTATATGGCAGGCTTAGGGGGTTAACTCCTGATGCAATATCACGAGTGGCCACTGGGGGCATTTATAATGGTTTTCTATGAGAAAATAAGTTCCAATTTGAGATTTACCCGTCTATCTCTGCACTGACTTCCGGCTGTGCCGCAGCACAAGCCAAGGAGAGAGGAGGGGCTACAAGGGATCTTCTTAAATTACTCCTTAAAGGTAAGTTTTTTTTTAGGCATTGTCCCTTATTATGGGAACTTCTAGTGCCATTCATGAAATGATCAATTTCTGGTGGTAGGTCCGCTTTAATGACATTTTCTGTTCTTTAAACGACCTCATTAACTTCAATTATAAGTCAGCTAATATAATAATTAAGGTTGTTTTCTGGTCCTAAAAATATTTCATCCAAAATTTTTTGGCACTGCATGGAAATCAACAGCATCAGCTCACACCCAACAGCCTAACACCCCCCACCACCATAGACACACATCCAATCTGAAAGGGGTGACTGCTCCCTGAATATTAGTTGGTGAAACATGTTAATGGAATTACTGGTGGAAAGGAAATCCTGAACATCATAGCTAAGCAAATAAACCCCTGGTTATTAAAGAAGTCTGTACACACAAAAAACAAGCAAAATGGAAAAAATAAAACAGACAAGATGTGTCCAGAGGGGCAACAATGTGAAGAACCAGAGGTGCGGATTCATTTGAGAGCCAGAAATGTACATGTTGGTATACATCCCGCTGTAAGCTACAAACATAATGTTGGATTTGCCATCTCCCACTTGTCCATCTTTTGAACCCAAATGCCCCCATGTCCTTTCTCTCACAACAGTCACACTTTGGCATATAAAATATGTAAGTTTTATTACAATAAGTTATTAAACTTTAACATAGAAAGTGTTTCTAATGTGGAACCCTACAGGTGAGGAGTCATTTCACACCCATGAATTATACAATGCATAAGGCCAGCCTCAATATTTGAACAGGGCCTCCAATGGATGTAAAACTGGACCTGCAATCTTCAGATGTAGACAACAACGTATAGTAGTAACTTACTGCCTGGGGTGCCGGAACGCAGGCAACAACACACAATGTTTTACATTTACCGCTACCAAAATGTATAGGTTATGAGACCTTTAAAATGGGAGGGGTTACAAGTTTTGCGATTTATTTTTATTACAGACCATTGGTTAAAATAATATTCCCTTCTGTTCTTGAGCTCAAGTTGTTGCATCTTTTCCTATATAAAAAAAAAAAAAAGTGGTGAAGGTACAATGATCACATTCCTATTGCAAAAACAAGATGAAATTTGGCGTCTGAGCAATTCGTTCATTCATTGTACATTGCAAACCATGTTAGCTGAAGTCATTTTGTTGGTCCATATAGATCAGTGGTTCTCAACCTGCGGGTCCATACCCCCTCGGCACGGAGTGTGTCACAGGAGTTGCCGCTGCAGAGCTGCTGCCAGTCAACATGCTCTGATTCCCACAAGCCGGGTAGAAAGTTAGGAGGGAAAGTAATGCCCCCTCCGCACTAAGGCTATGTTTCCATTACGTGGGGACCCTTCCGCTAAGCGTATACACTTAGCAGGGGTCCCCGGCGTAGCAGATAGACTTTCCTGCTCGGCTGAGGATCTGTCTTCACTGCACCGAGCAGCTCCGCGATGTAAGGCTCCACGTAGTCGAGTACATTCAGCCTCTGCACCGGCGGATGTGTAACCAGACAATACGCATTGGCACTTCCACGTTCCATATACAGGAAGTGACACTTTGTGACGTCACTTCCAGGGTCATGGATCTAAAAAGGTTGAGAACCACTGATACAGATGGTGATGCTCCTTTTTTTTTTTTTTTTTAATGATAGAAGGACTGTATACCTGGCGTGTCTTATATATATTTTGGCAAAAGCATCAGAGCTTTCCATCTCAGAAAGAAGAGGACTATAGCATCTCACAGCCTGCCGGTCCAGTACAAACAGGTAATAAATTAGTAAAGAAGGTCAGACCCACCCCTGTCCTGTGTTATTGTATCACAACAAAAATACATGGTTTGTTCTTCTGTTTTCCAGGTGAAATAACGTATCTGGAAGGGTTGATTCTTCACATTGGAATGTTCTTCTATCCAGCCTGGCAAAGGCAGATCCATCACTGTATGACTGGGATGATGCAAGAACATAAGAACTCAGTCAGGGATAACTACACAACCTCTCTGGAGAAGGATCACAAAGCTTCCGACAAAGTCCACAATAACACAAAGAAAATGTTAGGAGATATGAGAATTTCAGTTACTGGCACCCGCAGCAATAGGAGGACTTTGGAGTCTGATTCTAAATACTCATCAAAGTGAATTGTACAAGCCCGCTCTTATAGATGGTGCTACCACAACTATGTGACCTCATAAGGATTAATCAATGTCTAACTCCTGAGTGAGTACAATCAAATAACTGAAAAATCTACAATTACCAACCAGTGGGGGTTTACCCTGTGTGAAACTCATAAATAAAATGTACAAGTTTTTGTTTTAGGCAATGTTTATGTATTTGACTAGACATCCGGGCCCTCAGAATCCTAAAGCTCTATACAGATGGCAAATCATCATAAAACAATGGAAAAGGGTGCGATGGACCCGATAAGTTTTCCTCAAAAAGGCATCAATCATGTCATGTGACCTGTCCTGTCAGATTGCTGAATGACCTCCCATCATGTATACACAAGTCCTAAGAAAATGATTCGGACACTCAAGGTGGACAGCGTTGGATCCAGTTCGAAATGTCGATCGAACAGGGATCCGTCCTGTTGGTAAATCCCTGTTCAATCACCAGTACTTTGGAAATATCAGGCAGGGACTGATCGCCCAAAGTGTTGCGCATCAATTCGGCGAATGTTAGTTTAACGATCATTTGCCAAATCTGGGCGTATGCATGCCGCAATCAATTATACAACGATCGTTCAGGAAACGATTCATGTATGGCTAGCTTTAGGCTCCAGCTCATCCTAAGGGCTTGTCCCCACTTAAGCGATCGCCCGCGATTTTAATCACAGCGCCACTATCGTGCCCATGTATTTGATGGGGCTCATCCCCACTCTGCGGTCGGCTGTAATCTAAAACCCGGCTCACCCATAGAGATGAATGGAAGAATTTGAAAAACGCGTCTTAAATTATTCGTTTTTAAACATGCCCATTCATTGTCATGGGCGCGATCAGAAGGGATCAGGTGAGGTTGGACAATATTCTTTTCCCAACTTCAGAGGGGAAAAGAATCACCCATGGTCTCCGCACTGTGATGACCCTAATCGCAGGAGACAGCAGGCAAACGCTCAAGTGGGGACAAGCCATTAGACAAGAAGGGAAGGACTAAATCAGGGGGAAATACAATGCTTTCATATGCAAGTCAGTGCCAATATGATATATAATACTGCCATACAATACCTTCTTTTCTCTGCGACCTTGCACTAAAGCAGGGTATGCAGACATGGGCCAGATCGGTGGCTGCTTCGAGCGCAGTGCGCGCTCACAGCCATCTATCTGGCCCATATAATTTGCCATCCATCCCCGTTAAATATGGCCGATGTCGCTAATCTCCAGGCAAAGCATCGGCTGAGCTTGGGAGAGTAGAGCTGTCCTCCCAGCTCCGCCGATATCTGACAGCAGCGTGATGACATCATAACGCTGCTGCAGGTAGCATCGGACGGCTCGAATATCGAGCCGTCTGTACCCTGCTTAAGCTGGAGGACTATCCACACCCTTGGTTCAAACACTTACTAAAGCTGTGTACAGATAAAAAGACATTCGTGAAAGTTACCTAAACATAGAAAATGAATGAGCACTCAACAAACAGCACAGGTTCTGTTCTATGGAGAGGGATGGACGCACGGGATGCCACTCAATTGTCTTCATCCCATAAGAAATTTCTGGTGTTGGACAGGTCAATCAGAGATCTGACCCGAACACCTGTACAGATGTGTAAATCCTTCTACAGATGCTTCCCCGGACTGAAATGTTTGCCTTGGGTGATAATGATTTGGCGTTTGCAGAAGGTTTAATGAAGACTTGAATGTAAGCGTGCCAAACTCCTTGCCCTGGGTTTAAATTCTGAACCTAATGGATTGCGTGTGTAAAGTTGCATTGGGCAGCTCAACACAGTACCCAACCCAGGAAAAAGACAAATTGTGACCAACGAGGGGAAAAAAAAACGTTGGATAGAGAAAGCTGCACAACTGGAAAATGGTTCTTCCTACAGCGTCATAATAAGAGCTTCAATTGAGTTCTAAGACAAAATATTTAAGTTCCTGCATCTTCCCAGTCATGACAGGTTCTCCTAAAAGCAACAAGGAAATAATAAAAAGTAAACGCTATCTACACCAGAATGTCACATACTGAGGGACGTGGAACTTCACAGAGCAGCAGAAGCGACCACAGATAATGAGAAGAACCTAAAGTCTACAACCAGGCGGCACTTTCAACATTCTTGCGACTCAGTCAACAACTTACACAAGGACTCGCTTGTGTTCTACTCACAAAATACACAAAAAGGGCAAAAAAATAACGGATCAAAATTATTTTCTACATATATACAACCTCACAGTCCAAGATTAAACGGCAACAACAAGAAAAAAAAATAAATTGAGAAAAGAAAATATCCTGGCAAAGTTCTAGTCCCAGAAAAAGTCCTCGTCAATGAAAAACATAGACGTCGGTGGCGGTTCCTGAACTGCGCTGGAAAACTCGCGGAACGTTCATGGGTGCGGTCATCTGCCGCTCCTAGCTGGATTTTCCGTCTGTGGTTGGAGTGATGGCGTCGTTGGCAAAACCGTCGTAGCGATTCTCTGAGCACAGGGAGAGCTCTTCCGCTGTGTCCATGCTGTTGTTGATCTCTAAAGGAATGTAAAAGGTAAAAATATCAATATTCAGTGGTTCCACAACCTGCATTGTATCTCTGGAGGAGGAACGTAGCCACCTCTAGACACGAGCATTGTTGACCCTGTGGTAAGGGTGCTGCTAAATATAATAACAGATAATGGTCTTTACCCTTTGTGTGCCGGCCATTACTAGCTAATGGGATCGGCCAGAAATTTACAGGTCCAGAGGAGGGGAGCCCCCCCTCACCCCGGAACTATGCAGGGCAATCTGTGTTTGGCTTCACCCCCTTGGCTGTGTCTCCGCTGACCGACAGAGAAACAGTCAAGGGGGCAGATCCCCCACCGTTGACCAGGATTTATTGACATGTGCGTTCCCATTTTAATCGATCCCGCTGAAAAGAAGGGTTTTTTTTGTTCGATTTTGCATTCGATCGATCGGAAAATCGAACCGCGTATGAACACCTTAGGTGCCGCCCTCCCTCCTCTCCATATCGCCAGCTTTATCGATAACACCGGCGTTGTGGGCTGGGAAACCGACCTCCTTCTCCTGATTGATTGACGTTGGTGAATAGAAAAGCATTTCCAGTAATATCACTTACCTCTCGTGATTTGCTAGACTGAACACATCAGTTAAGTACAGCACAAAATCTTTTTTAAAGTACATCTGAAGTCTAAATTAAAAATTAGCAGTTTGAATCAATTACATGATTTCACAATAGTTAAAGATCTTTTTCATTAAAAAACTAAATTATGACTGTTAGGAAAATATATGTATCTTCAAGGAACCGTCCACCATCTGTTACAAGGAACCCATCTGTTCTCGTTGGGTTGGTCCATGTGGTTTTTGGTCTGCCAGGAGGAGCCAGGATGGTATGGTGACCCATGACACCGAGATATCATCTATATCAGTGGTGGGAAACTGAGTTGATATGGAGGGCCACAAGTGCGGCCCTCAGCATCACTAAAGGGCCGCTCATAAAATTTTTAATCTATACTGACTTGTATAAGCATTTTATAATGAAAAATTACAGCAGGCAGATCTAGAAAACATTATTAATTTTCACTTAAATGATACTTTGGGAACACTGTAGTATGGTAATGCACATTTTGTGTCATATACATTGTTAAAGGTTATGTGCATCAAAGAAGGTCCCGGGAGAAGATGTGTCAGCAGGGGATCGGCGGACAGGTCAGTTCCTATTCCCTCTGCATTAAGTTAGGTTTTGGGGGCTGCAATTAAAGGGCCGCATGTGGCCCCCGGGTCATAGGGCGGGCACCTGGGATCTATATATTTACAACTACTGCAGATGCTATTAAGCATTGTGGAAGTTGTCCAGAATATCTTTCTAAGTTTTTTTTTTTATTTCATAATGCCATATTAAGAAAAAAGACAAATTTGACAATCTAATAATGGGGATGGAAAAACTATGACCAGACATGTTGAGTAGCACAGTAGTGTCTTTTCAAAATAAGTTTCAATGGTCTGGGGGGGGGGGGGTTGCTCTTGGAGAAGAAGACACCACTCCTAATACCTGTTTCTCCTTTCCCCGCCACACACACTGACTCCGCCAAACCCCCCGGCAACAATGCGTGTGGGGGGGGGAGAGCATTGGGGTCCCATATTCTTCTCTGGTCCTCAAAGAAGATTTGTTCCCTCTATTTGATGAAGTACCTTATAGAGAGTGTGCAAAATCCCAAAATGTCAGAGGACGTCAGAAAAACAAGCACAACTTTTCTTGTGACATCAGATAGGATTCCTTCTTACTTTTTGTTGCGTCTTCAGGACAGGAAGCGAAGGGAAATCTCCCACATGGGATATAGACCAAAAGACCTATTGGCTAACTGAAGTTAATAAAAAAGCAAGATTTTGTCTCAGATCCCTTCTTCAGGGTTTTTCAGGGACAGAATTATAAATTTCCAATTCTATCCAAAAAACAACAAATGTTTCGTTATGGACTTAATGGAAGGGTAGAGCCAAATATGAATGTTGAGCTATATAATGAAAGAACTTAAGCTGGCCATACATGGGGCGATTTAGCGTTCAATTCCTGAAGCGTTCGTCAATCGCATGTGTATCGCCTATAGAGCTATAGAGTTACAGAAGATAAGGTTTCTATTCTTCTACTATGGTCTTGTCATTTGCTACTCCTTGGCCTCTCCCATGGCTCTTCCCAAATGGCTCCTCCCAAGAACTTGGCTTCATTTCCCTACCTGTGAATTTAGGCAGCACCACATTGTGAACCACAAACCTTATTAAGGAGGAGGTTCGGTAAAGATCTATTTCATGGACAAGAGAACATCCACACTACCAGTAGACACTGGTAAACTGCAAATACACATGGCCCAGATGGGAATTACCCCGAGATCCCAGCCACTGGATTCATCAGATTGCAGAAAGAGATTCACTTGAAGAACAGATATTACACTTTATATTAAATAATTTTCAGATTGGTAAATCACATTGTTATAAGAAGATTGAATTCTAAATTATTCTAAACGCTTCTCCCCTTGTAACATACATCGAGAACAAGGAATCTGCCCGTATGGACAACCCTTACCTGTTACCTCCGGGTCTGTGGGAGTAATGGCAAAGTGGGGGTGCTCTGACTGTGTTTTGTATAGTTCTGTAGAATATGTTGGCACTTTATTAAAGCAGAATATAACAGAATATATAACGTCTACATGAAAGCTATGGCTTCTATACTACCTACTATTCCGAAGCATGATTTCAGGCTCAAAAACATGATATAACAATGTTGTCCTACTTTATAATGTTAAAAAAAAATCATATGGTTTGGCGGGTTGGCCACCTACAAAACACACTACTGCAATATGTTATCTAATTGGCTGTTATGATTGCGGTATAGTAAACTGCGTACTTCCCTTTCACTACATTTAAAAGTGCCATTAAACGCTCAACTCTTCATGTTCTTTATATTAAAAAAAAAACTAAACTAATCCCCATTTATATATATATATATATATATATGTGGCAAAGCACTGTAGAAAACCACTTGTAGTTCTCTATTAGAGATTGGCAAATTTTTCGAATTGCAAAGCCTCTAAAAAAATATATATCACCACCAAAATTGCTGGAAATATAGAGAAGGGTTGCGGGAACATTTGGGGGGAAAAAGTTATGCTCTAGCACATGTAGTTTTTGCATAAATTAAGTTCAAAGTTAAAGTCAAAATTCAGTTTTTCAAAATTTTTACTTGAACTTAAATTATGCAAAAACTATTTGTGTTAGAGACATACTTTTTTTGTAGTATAACCCCCAACCCTTCTCTACATCTCCAGCAAGTTTGGTGATGACACCATGCTCAGGGGCTTTGCAATTAACTCGAAATCGTTGAAATCTCTATTCTCTATAGCACCTTGCAGGGAGTCACCATAAAAACAGGGGGACTGAAATGCTAAAGACAAAGAAATCTTGAACAGAACAAAGAACTGCAGTTTAACATGGGTTTAACACAGGGGTGGGCAAACTAAGGCCCGGGGGCTGGATGCAGACGGTTTAGCTTTCTTTTCTAGCCCTTTGCCTCTTGTTCTCTGCAAAGAGCTCACATATGCCAAGGTGTCCAAACGTTGCTTTGGGGACCATGCAGTGGTGTGATGATGCAGGAAATTTAAAAAGAGAATGTCACATGTTGCCTATTACACATCACCACCATAAATGATGCATGGAATTGGCACACCTATGGCCATTACAGGCTCTTGGTCCGGCCCCTTTATCAATATGGCCCACAAGTCAAAAAGTTTGCCCACCTCTGGTTTACCCCCTAGTTTTGAGAAAAACAAGCCTTGCTGATTATTTGACTGTCTGAGAGGTGGAGCTAAGAACAAGTGACTTGCATATTTAGCTTGGTGGATAAAAGACGGACTACAGATGGATAAAATAGGTATTACACTAATATGATAAAAAATATCAACCAAAAAGTCCAAGAGCTGTGGTGCAACCTGTTGGGGCACTATGTTCCTCAGAGATAAATACACTATGGGGCGGTTTATGTTTTTGAGGGGTTTGTTTGGCTCTTCGATTTTGAAAACCTGTTTCTGGTGTGTAAGAAGGTTAATCATAAAATTATCATTCAGAGAATAGTATTGATATTTCTAAAAGTATAAAAAATATAGACAATTGTCTGCTTTCAACATTGTAGTGGTAGAAAGGTTGAAAGGTCCTTCAGTTGTATACACCAGCTCAATGAAGACACACTTGGTTGGGTTTGGTGGAAAGGAACTCAAGCTCTTATACCCAACTTCAACCACAAGAGAACCAAAACACTGATGGCAAGCAAGGCCTTGTGGTTCAATATGTGTACCTGACCTCACAAATGCACTTTTGGGTGAATAAGTACAGATTTTCACAGGGACATATAGATATGTGTGATGGTCAGGTGGCTAAAACATTTTGGACATGTTTGGACAAGGAGTGTATCCAATGATGGTCATCATGCATAGTACATTACTTACCAAAATATACCCTTCCACTGTAGAGGTTGAAGGAGCTACCATACTAAGGACCTCCATCATCTACAGAGGGTCTCATCTTCGCACCATGTGATCTCACTGAACAAGTGGTATTACATTTGAAATTAAGGCCACATTTTAAGGAAAATCATATATAAAAAAAAATATAATAATAAATAAAAGTACAACATTACCTGAAAAGATAAGTTTTTCCTTCATTATCCTGACGTCTCGGCTTGTCCTGCGCACGGCAGCGCTCAGCATGATCTGTTCAGGGTTGTACGTTCTAATACTGCCCAGCCTCCACCTGCAACAAAGTCCACATTATAATCGCCATTCTTCATCTTTATGGACAGAGACAAACATAGGTGCTTCACCTGGTCAACATATCATTTGTCCTTAAAGTATATCTAACATTTTTTTGGATAGAGTAGATGAGGCATCTGCTTTTTCCCCTTTTCCCACTCTGCCCTCATCAGGAAGATTTGACTTCTTTTCTCAGAGTTTCCCTATAGCTGGAGGTGTCTAAAAGGTAATGGAACCATATTCCACATAATTGGGTCATATCCCACACTGCATCCTCTTTGGTCTGCAGCATTTATAAAGCTGTAGATATATTGTAGGTGTTAAGGGTGATGGAACCATGTTCCACATAGTTGGGTCGTATCCCACTCTCCATCCTCTTTGGTCTGCAGCATTTATAAAGCTGTAGATATATTGTAAGTGTCAAAGTTTGTGAAACCATGTTCCACATAGTTGGGTCATATCCCACTCTCCATCCTCTTTGGTCTGCAGCTTTTCTAAAACTGTAGATACATTGGAGGTGTCCTAAGGGTGATGGAACCATGTTCCACATAGTTGGGTCATATCCGGCTCCCCATCCTCTTTGGTCTGCAGCTGCTCTGAAACTGTGGATACATTGGAGGTGTCCTAAGGGTGATAGAACCATGTTTTGGGGTCATGTTCCACTCTCTATCCTCTTTGGTGTGCAGCTGTAGATACATTGGTTCTAAAGTTGATGAAACCATGTTCCACATAGTTGGGTCATGTCCTGTTCTCCAACCACTTTGATCGGCAGCTGGTCTATAACTGTAGATACATTAAAGGCGATGGAACCATGTTGCACATAGTTGGGTCATATCCTGCTCTCCATCTTCTTTGGTTTGTAGGTGTTTTTTTTCATAATAACTTAATTAAATTATTTAAATTATCAATAATACAGACAAAAGATCTCTTCTCTATTCATTGGTTTTTCCCTACAACCACAGAGGACTCAACAAGAACTGGGACAATATATTTCTAATGTGGACCTCAATTGGCAAGGAACATGTATTCCCCATACAAAGATTTCCCCTTTATCTCTGTCCTGCTGCCTCTTCAAAAGAAAATGAATCTCCTGAATGGAAACCCAGGCAGCAGTGTTAACCTTACAGGTGTCCTATACTCTCATCACTCTATCCAAATAAAATAAGTCTTACTTTTAGTTATACTTTAATGACATGGCTAACAGGAGAACAGAAGATCCAGGTTCATCAAGGAACAGCACAAAGTTAACTGTTAGGCCTATTCACACCAACCTCTGCAACTGAAAGTTTACGGTCCATGGGGAGGTGGTCTTCACTCATTAAGACCCATTCACACTGTTGCATTGTGTGGGAAGTGTGGTGCCATTCACTGTGAATGGAACCCTAATGCACTGTAGTAAAATGCAACGCAGCGCATTAAAACATGTTTTGGGGAAAAAAGGCTCATGCAGGTGATTCCATGCGTTCTAGGACACGGGCAGCCTTATAAAATACATGGGCAGCCTTAATGCAACGCATTCGAATGCCTGCCTTAACATGCGGCAATGCAACGCACAAATGTGAATGGGCAAAAACAAACCATGAATTATGTTCACTGTTCTGAGAATGAGAAACTGTTCAAAATGCAAGTTCAACCTATCGATCAACAAGCAGCTGCCTTAAGAAGACTAAAGCCCCCCACACGCGGTTTGTTTTTTGGTTGGATTCCGGAATGATTGATCATAGTGCAGGTTCACTCGCTTGATCATTTGGCAATGATGGGGAATTTGTCCATGAAAAGCTATTGGAGAATATATCATCCAATCCTAAGCTTAGGAAAAAATGTCTTAAAGGGTCTAAAATCACTGCGTTATTGAGGGGGTCTTAGTCTGATGCCAATTCAATCTTTAAACTACTTTAACATGGACATTGAAGAACCTTGACCCTGTTGGTCCCCCACAAGCTGAATGATATGACAAAGGGCTTTTGAACATAAGCATTCATTATGAAATATGTTTGAATTGCAAAGGTAGCCATACATGGGCTGTTTTGCACCTGATTTTTCAGGCCAATCGACCGCCATGTGTGTTGCTGCCAAAATCTGGGCTCGGGCAAAAATCTGGTGCTCCCACATGGCGATATCAACCAGGAATCTGATGCCAATCCCATTACTTTAGATGGGGACAAAAGGTGCCGGACGATCATCTGAGGGGCCTCTGCAGCGTGATGATGTCACCCCGCTGCAGTCTGTCCCTCATCTATCGATGGATATTTGAGGAGTGTATGCCCACCTTAAGGGTCTCCATACACAGGTTTAGTTTGCAGGGTGGTAACGTCCTAATGCTGTGCGCCTAAGCATTCATTGAGTGGGTATTGACCTGTGTATGGGGACCCCAACTGCCCAAACTTACATGTGCTGGAAACACTATGTATTCTGCAGAACAGGGAATGTAACTCAAGGCAAACATTCTTGGTACATATGAAAACAACCTACAGGCCCTCCCCAAATTTTGACTCATTGCCAGTACAGAAGCACAGGTGTGAACGGGTCCCGACAATAAAAACAAACCTACTACAAACAGGCTAAGTGCATAAGGTTTGTAAAAATACATTTGCACAGTGGGAAAGTGACAAGAGGTCTGAACAAGGAACAGGAAAACCGATGCATGTCCAACTGGGGGTGAACACTGAGGACTAAAGGATTATTCCAAGCAACATCAGTTACCACAAAAATATGACAATCTAGAAGGTTAATGGTGCAGGGGGTGTCCTGTGCAGATAACATACAGGGACATTTTTGTGGAGGACAGACACTGTTTAATCCTGGCCATACACTATTTCACACACTACAAAACACAGACAATGTGGAAATAGAAGAATTTGAAACAACAGCCATATTTGCAATGTCCCTTCTTGGATGGATAGACAACCTGTAGAAGAAAAGGCTAGGGATTCAGAGTGGTCGCTGCTTTTTATTGTAGTATAGATCTTGTTCCTGGATTATTGAACATACAAACTAGGCAGCCTGCAGTAACATATGACTAATTTTGATGTTTTTTTTTTTCTTTCATCAGCTTCTAAAAAAAACCTAGTGCTAGGCTCCACTAAGGTCAAAATGTTTACACTTTAGTATAGGTCCAGGTTAGGTTAAACACATTGTGTTAGTCACATGGCTTTTGCCAAGTAGAATACAGATCTATCAACAATACCATTATGTGCTATTGGAGTTCATTATCTTTTTTATACTTTAATGAAGCCAGTGGGCAAATAGTGAGACCCCCTAGACCCCAGGTTCCAACCTGCGGCGTTGGGCATTCTTAAGCAGCCCCCTTCAGCTCTCCCGTTTAGGCCCCCCAAACCTGTTAATGCATAGGAACTCACCTGCCCACTGACCCCCTGATGCATCCTCGTCCAGGAACTTCTTAGAGAAGTAAGAGGAGGGGAAGCGAGTGATTCCCTCAGACTCCCACTGAGCATGCGGATTGGCTTATGTGAAAGTGAGTCTCTCCTCTCCTCTTTCCAGGCAAATACATGTTGGCGGGGGACTGGTGGACAGACGAGTGCTCCCACTTTCCCATTAATAATTGGGGCATAATGTTATAATATATATATTGCGGCACATAACCTCTGAATCAAAACGTGCATTACTATACTACAGTGTTCCCCAATGCTTGAAGTATCATTTGAAACAAGTTTTGTTATTTCTTTGTTTTTTTTGTTATTTGTAATATTTGTTAAAAATTTTAAATAATGTCTTCTAGCTCTGCCTGTAATTTCCTCATTAAAAATGCTTATACAAGTCAGTATAGATTGAGAATGTTATGTGCGGATCTTTAGTGATGCTGAGGGCCGCACTTGTGGTCCTCCATACCAACTCAGTTGCCCAACACTGCCACTCTTCATTTCCAAGAAACAATTATCATTTTGGCATATGAGCCCATATAAGAGAGTGTCCTATACGGTCTTAAAAATGCTGAACATTATTTGTGTCAAACTGTACAATATCTGTTAATCTAATGGTTTCAGGTGAATATCGAGGACTTGGATTTGGCACAGGAATAACATGTCACAATCTATTGTCTGTATAAATAAAACCTATAACCGTATAGATTCTCATCTGTGCACTAAGCTGAGCCCTAGTTAAGGCACTGAATATCTGAAAGACTGTCTTTTGGATATTTACTGCAATATCTGTTACTGATTGTTCTGCCAATACTGGTCTTCTCCTAACTAACCCAACCAATGAAATTCCATTATTGAAGACAACAATTTATTCCAGCACTTGGTTTGTTAAGACGATGGGGAATCCTCTAATTTCACGTCAACGGAGTAGTGTAGCTATTCAAAAGCCAAGATGAATCTCAAACCATAGGGCTCCATTTTATTTTTTTTTATTTTTTTACAAAAACAATGTGATCTAATGTATGTGATATAACCCGCATAAATCAGAATCAAATGTTCAACCGCTATGGTTATGAGTCATATTGTCTTGAAAAGGTTTTCTTTGTATTTGAAATGTCTTATTGTTTGCATGCAAAATGTAATAATGTATTGCAAAATAAATGTTTATCAGCTTAGTTTTAAATATACGCCAGAAGAAACTAGAAAATGATCATAAATATGTTTAGATTGGTAAAGAACATTGAGATTGGAAATGGTGAGAAAAAATGTAACTCTGAATATAATATTTGTACCAATAGCTGGGTACTCGCCACTTGAAATGGTTAATAAAACAATTAAAACATGGTAACAACTGCTGCTGCGCTTGATTCGCTTAAGTTTCATTCCACATGCAATTTGCATGCTAATGCATAAATTACAGCATCTCGTTGACTATCTCTACTAATCACCAACTGATCTCATCGATAGCACCTTCCATCTAGTTGCAGCATAAGGCCCTCACACACATAGCGAATGGGGGCCAACAGATGAGCACTCTGTCACTCAGAGTATCGACGCACACCCTTTGTGTGCCGGCCATTAATTTGAATGGGGACGCAGGGCCCCATTCAAACTAATGGCATTGGCCAGAGATTGACTGGCATGTCCGTTCTCTGGCTGACAGGGATCTATTGCCCCAAGTGGGCACCCGCGATCTGCGGCCGAATCGGGGCCTTTACCATCTCATCAATCTATGAGCAGTACCAAACCTTTATTTGCAGATTGTGTAGTAGATAAAAGCACTTGAGGATGTATTGGCCAACACCTAGAGCCTCTGTATAGTCTAGAATGCATTAGCATTCATAAATCTAAAGTTCCACACTCTTTTTCCAATACATCTAGTAGTTTTGGGTGCAGTTTCCATATTTGTGTGCAGCTCCTCCTGTTATATTCTCCAAAAGAAAAGTCCTTCAGGATTGACATGAGCTAATCATAACGGGAAGGAAGGAATGAGGACCTGAGAGTTGTGCACACCCATTTCACAAAGATCATGTTGCCCCATGTTAGAGGGACATTGAAGAGTTAGGGTATGTTCCCACAAAGGCAATCAGCTGCGGGGTCGACCTGATTTTATGGCACCATGACGGCGGCCATAGACTTGAATTGGCTCGGTTAAAATTGCTGGTCACATCAAGAGCACCCATTCACTGTCTATGGGCGCGATCAGGTGGGGAGGGACAAGATGTCCTGCCCCACCCCCCACTTCAGGGCTGAAATCACTCGCTGGGTGCTAGCCATCTCCCGTAGCTCATCGCTAGTGTGGGAACATACCCTAAGACTGCTCAGAATAGTGAATGGTTCATCTTATGCCAACAATGATGCAGAATTACTTTGATAATTACAAGATCTTACGAATAGTATATGGTACAAGAAACAGCTCGTGAACAGGCCAAATGGAACCTACCTATGCAAATTGGACTGAACTTCTGAAGGCCAATCTGTAATTTGCTACTAAAATGTTTTAGTGGACCCTTGCTTGCATGTGTCTATGTTCTGGATAGAGCAAGAAAGGTCGCTGTATGTATCCTTACAAGTAAATAATTTGTTTTAGAAGAAGAATTCCCCTCAATTGCTTTTAGGAGAACACTAAAAGGAGTTCTTGCCAATTATTTTCTGCTTCAGTTATAATAACCGAAAGGATAAACAAACAGAGGTGATGAAGCTTGTATTTTAACCTCTGCAACAAACTGTTGGTCAACTCTAAAGCTAGCCATACATTGTCGGATTGCATGGCCGATCGATCACCTATCTGATCGATTCCGGCGATGTCAGCGGGAATCGGAGGTCCGATCGATCGGCCAATTAAGTGTGTCCGATCGCTACATACCACCTTGTCCCACGGATTCCTGGACGATTCCGTGTCTGATCGCTTACTCCACAAATGGCAACTCCCCCTGATGTGTGCAGAATCGGATCAGAAAGACCAACATGTTGGTTCTCTGTCGGATCCGATTCTGGGCCCCCGAACGATCGGACGTGATCGGACGGACAAGGTGGGCTTCACGCGATTCCGGGATGATCGTTTCGCTTGCACGCGCCCGGAATCGATCATCCCGAAATCCGATGGGAAACCGACCAGTGTATGGGGGCCTTAAAGGTAGGTTTAGACGTGTGGATTTTTGGTTCGATCAACTGCCGATTTTATTTTTTGATGTGTAAACCCACCTTAAAGCAGGGTACACACATGAATATATGGGTCAGATCGATGGCCACTTCGAGCGCTGTGCATGCTCACGGCCATATACCTGGCCCATATCATATGCGGCCATCCCTGTTTTCCAGCGGGACCAATCACTCCCGCTAGAAAACTGGGATATCGGACATGACCGTTAATCACGGCCGATGTCCGTTGCTTTGCATGGAAACCGCGGGGTCTCCAGGCAAAGCAGCGGCTGAGCTGGGGAGAGAACAGAACTGTCTCCCCAGCTCTGCCAATATCTGACAGCAGTGTGATGAAGTCATCACGCTGCTGCAGGGAACATTGGACGGCTCCAATATCGAGCTGTCTGTTCCCTGCTTAAGCTTAACTATAGACTCTTAAAATGATAAGGGGGAAGAATGTATAAGTTAGTAAAATGTTTGTTGCAAAGGTTAACATACAAAGCTAAGAATAAGCAGAGGGAAGACAACGCCGACAACAACCAGCTGGTTGCGAGATGTAGACTATAAATGGTCTTCAACAGCAGCCAACTTTGGCTTGGGGACCATTTTGAATGACCGATGTCCTGAAATAGAAATGACAGAGATATATCCATTGTTGATGGAAAGCCTTATTCTATAGAATGTTTTGGTAAACTGATTAGCAAATATATTATGTGAAAGAGAACAGACGCTACATCTTATCTGCCTCTCTCAAGTCGTGTAACGATGGAGAAAATGTGGACGGACAGAGGTGGACCGAGGAGAAGACAGCAGAATTACCTGATTGTGTGATAACTGTGAGATGCCAGAATGCAGCAGAGAAAGAGGAGGAACATGCAAAGACCGTTATGAGATTCAACACAGAAAGAAAGCACAAGGTTAGTCATTGTATAAACATTTGGCCTGACTATGGAAGGCAGTGGAAAGTAGAGAAGGACATTTTGAAATGCGGACAATTCTGGACAATCTGATTTTCCATGGGATGTACTGGAGAGAAATCCAGAAATGATACTTTACAACTATAAGGCGGAGATGTCAAATGTTGATAGAAAAAGAAACCATGACGGCCATTTTTGAAGATGACCTGTACCAGTATTCGTGATTGTACTGGGGTTAGTAGGTGGCTTAATACATTACCAGCTTTGAGAATGGAAGTAACAATGAGTTTTGCCATGAAAGTAGGCCTTTATTATGGGACTTCATACTAAACAAGCTTTTATGAGAATGGAAAGAAAAATGGGGTTTGCCGTGAAGGTGGCAATTTAGTAGGTGACCAAGTTTTGTATTGTCATAAGTCATGGCAGCCATATTGTGAGGAAAGCAGACAAGGTTCAGCTTGAGCCAATTTCTGGTAAAATCAAGGTGACCTTCAGCTCACAAAATGGTGGATCTATTTAAGATTTATGTTGTAGCCAAACCTCTTTTTACCAAAAACTGGCCAACGGCATATAACAAAACATTATTAATAGTATACCCTGGCAACAACCGCGAACCTGCAGTATTTTATAAATGATGAGATTTAGTGAATTCCTATAGAACTCCCAAAATAAATAGCTGAGACCACCTGACTGACTGGCAGTTCTAAACCCATCACTGACAAATTGGACCCAGACCTTACATTGCATGCAAGGGATGTAAACTTTATCATATTTTTGACTGAACTTCAGCAAACAGACCCATTAATATATCTTTAAAAATATGGGGGACAGTTGAGTAATCAGGATAACATTCTTTATGTTGGGCTATCAATGCTTCATACTAGTGTATTTGTATATTCATCGCTCTAGTCTAGTGTCTCTGGACAGTCAGTCAGTGACATTCCAGAATTCTCGCAGAAGTTTTCCGAGGCCACGTGCGGTCCAAGAAGGCTCATGGCAGACAGAAGAATGGTATCAGGTCTACAAAAATGAACTGAAATATGGACATTACAATGGACTATCATTGCCCTAAATAACAACCCCTTCTTTTTGTGACGTATAATCTTCATATATATCTGTTAGACGCTGTTTACATTAAAGTTCAGAAGTACTTTCATAGACTCGGAAGCAGCATGCGTGTCACTTCTCCATGCATGCGTAACCTATATCCAATGATTAATTAGCAGCAGTAAGAAACTCCAAGGGGCTCACCACAACAATAATATAATAAGTTCTACAATGATCAAATAAAATTATATTTCTACAGAATCTGAAATATAGGTAATTCATCATTAAAATAAAAGTGAAAAGAAAAGTGTGCTCAAATGATAGAGTACAGAACTTTTACTCCTGTATTTAAGGTACACATGTCGCTTTGATTTAAGGTTGGTGATTTAGAATGCAATTCACCATCATTATGAACCCACTGCTGGTACTTACCTTCTGTCGTGTAATTTTAGACAGCAATATTAAAAACGCTGCTCCCTATTACACTCAGCCCATTGATTAAAGCTCTGCTCTTAAATGTGACCACACTCATCACTAAATGTTGTACTAAGAAATCTAATAGTTTCAGACAGGCCACCGAATACCAGAATTGTAGATTCTGGATTATTATTGTGAAGCCTGAGGTTCCTTAAACCATATAAAGGTTATCAATACTGCACAAAGAATCATAAAAAACACTTACTTCTGTAATACAAAAATTCCTATAATTACAGTGAATGAGATCAAGTCTGCTGTGATCCAAATGAGAGAATACTGATCTGGAGGCTGTAAGATACAAAGACAAGAGACAACATTAGTTACATATCTGAAATTATATCCAGACATCCCCCCTTGCTAGTATACCTGTGCATACAGACTAAAGGCCCCCATACACCTTACTATCTTTCCATAAAATTTCTGTACAATGAAATTTTGTTCTACCACAACCATGTAATATGAGGACCTTTCTAATCGTTCCAATCACTATGTATTCTATCAGGGAGGACCCGGCACTACATAGCAGTGGTATATACCTTCCAATCACTATGTATTCTATCAGGGAGGACCCGGCACTACATAGCAGTGATATATACCTTCCAATAACTATGTATTCTATCAGGGAGGACCCGGCACTACATAGCAGTGATATATACCTTCCAATCACTATGTATTCTATCAGGGAGGCAGCTATACTACACAGTTGTTGGTAGATCTAATGGAGATTGTATGGATCAATCTTAAGGTGTAGGGGTGGCTTTAGAAAGATAATAGTTTCACACAATCGTCAGCAGTGATTACACAGTTACAGTGATAACAGTGGCCAGAAAGGCCCTCAGTAGGTGTATGGGGCCTGGGCAAAGATCGCAGAGTAAAATAGGGTCAGTATGAGGGGTGCGTGTTTAAGTTGTGTGTAGGTGTGCAGCTCTCAAAATGGTGGAGTGTGGCCCCCTGTAAAAGACAAAAAATACAAGGACACAAGGCGCACAACCTAGTGCAACAAAGTAAGGTACTGTTAATGGTTAAATAATATGGAATAAAAAAAAAAACAACAGCGAGGTACTCACATCACATGAGGTTTACAAGGATTGATCTCTCAGGCTTGCCTTGTAAACCTTCTGTAAAGTGAGTATCTTGTCTTTTGTTTTATTTTTTTTCATATTATTTAACCATTAACAGTACTTTACTTTGTTGTACTAGGTTGTGTGGCTCGTGTCCTTGTTCATATTTACCTGTGCATACAGGCCTGCTGTTATATATGCAAATATGATACATTAAGGAGAAATATCATACACTGGAGTCCATTGATTGCACTGTAATGTTTTTTGGAAATTTAGAAAGCTACCATTTAATTATGTGAACTCCCAGAGAACAATGAAGTATGTAAAAGTAAAATGAAATATCCAGCATGGTGTGCTATAAAGATTCACGGTATACAGATATGTTTGACATTTTTTTTTTTTTTTAAGAGAAACTAGAATGACGTTTTATAATTTGAGGTCCAATGTTAGAGCTTTGTGATACACACAGACAACAAGCAGCAACTTTGCACTTAAAGCGGTTCTATGCTCAAAATAAAAAGTCACAACTACATCACATTGACATAATATTCAAAAAATACCTCACTTCCCAAGAGCAGTGATTTTTTGAACAGTGATTGCCCTAATTATAGGCAGTGCTTTTGCCAATAATGTAAAGTGCCCTGCGAGGTGGTAGGTTCCTGAGTGTACCTGCAAAAAGTAGTAACTCCCAGATACACTCAGGGTAGCTTACCTCCTCCAGCCATGCCCATGCCGCTCTTCTGGGTCGTAGCTGGTGTCTCATGACTCCAGGAATGGGTAGAGGGAGGACAGTGGGTAGAAAATACAAACACTCTATGCATAAGATCACTGCTCCGCCCTTGAACATAGGATTTGTGCACTACTCTATCCTTATGTGTAAGAACACTAAACAGCACTACTCAACCCTTATGAATATAAAAAAAAAAAAAAAAAGTAAAAGTAAAGTAAAAGAGTAAACCATTTTCCCCACCTTGGCACACCAAATTCTGGGTGGAACGCTAAACTTGACTTTACTATAAAGTGAAATTAACCTCCCTAGTGCACTGCCCCTACCACGCCGTTCTTAGCGGAACGGGTAATCGTGGCAGTATACAAAGTACACTGCGTAGAATTTCCCCCCCCCTCCCCCACCCCTGTCCTGTCCGGGGCAGTGACGAAACATCAGAAATGCTGCAGCGATTGTCGACAATCGCTGCAGCTTTCCGCGGGTTTGATGCCCACTGACCTAGCGGTTGGGACAAACCATAACACTGAATGAACTGGGTTATTCTCAACCGCTAGGTTAATATTTCAAATACTGACCTATTTCATTGCTAAATTTTATACTAGAACTAGACTAGAATAAAAGCAACTGTATCAGTGCTGCTACGTGTAATTATTGTTATTATCATCATCATTTATTTATATAGCGGCAACATATTACGCAGCGCTGTACAATACATTGAGTGAAGATACAGCACAATATAGTACACACAGGTACAGGTAATGACACAGGAGGAGTGGAGGACCCTGCCCGGGTGGACTTACAATCTAATAGGTTGGGGAACAAAGTATACGTGTTCAGTCATTTACAGCAGCACTCTGCGTAGGTCTGACTTACCAATATCCAGACGGGGGAAGGCACCTTACTAAGAACATGTGAAGCATCGGATGTGACGGACAGGACCCCAGCACACCACAGCACCGAGAACAGCCAGGGCTCATTGACGACATACGTGTTCAAGGTCAGGTTTTGGGATTCGTACTCCCTATCAAAAGGCAAAAGAAAATACAAATGAAGAAGTTGGGAGAAAGAAATTGCTAATGAAATAGCTTTTGAAATTGAATATTTATTTTAACAAATTCCTTCATAAAGCATTATACTTCTGTATGTTACTTACCTGTAAAAAGCATGTGATTCACACCCTATCTACTTTGAGGACGTTTTTTGGGTTTGTGCAGAATGCTGAAAATTCACAACTGGTTATGTATTTAAATCCTGTCTAAGCTCAATTATTATCATTTATGGATATAGCGCCAACATACTACGCAGCGCTGTACAATAAAAGAGAGTTGAGATGCAACACAAGATAACACACAGGTACAGGTTATGACACAGGAGGAGTAG
>CM070033.1:12635237-12647163 GCA_036250615.1 Ptychadena robeensis | reverse complement strand
CCCCCCCCCACTTCTGATTGCACACAGCTCTCTATACCCTCTCCTATTCTATCTAATAAGAAAGTAGAGTGTGTGTTTACATGTTTTGTGTGTGTATGCGAGTTGTGTGATTCAGGTTATATTGCCATGCCGGAACTTTGAAATAAATAAGTGGGGTTTGGGTCTCAGTCTGGGTACTCGGTCCCTAGAAGGTTTGTCATCACTGACCTATAGTATAGAGCAGCTAAGGTCAACGCAACTAGACCAGACTTGCATTTCTGGAAATGCTCAATGCTGCGCGTTACAGAAAACACCCTGGAGCCTGCATTTTTGCAGGCACATCGCAGGTATCTCCCATGTACACAATGCAATTAAGTAAGTAAGGTAAGGGACTCGTTTAGCGACTGCGTTTGCGTAACAACTACTGCGTCTGTTATTGGCAAAAAACGCAACTGCAAAGCAGATAGTGTGAAAGGGCCCATAACCTACTGAGTGTTATGCATGTGGGCCACCTGCCCACCCAGAGGTCCCGTGCAAAACTCCAGCGTCACTGGAGACACCGTAATTATGGCTCCGCCTACCCCCACATCACCGGTGACGCAGACCTATACATGCCGATGCTCCCGATCTGCGGGGGAATCCAGCAGACAGTAACATTTTTCCATAGTTAACTCGGGCTGAGTTTCATGATGGATGGAAAACAAACAAACAACCAGGAGGTTAAGCCATGTGTACAAAAAAACAGCTCTGTTTGGGAAGTTTGATGCCACCCTCCTCTAGTAGTGAAATGGTGCCACCCCAGTGCAGATCACTTCTGCATATCATTGATTTTATGGCTGAGGCTGTGGGCCAGTGGAAACTTCAAAGGCATTTGACCCCCAGGCTTGACTTGGACATGCCTGCCTTACAGGTTATTGATTGGAAAGTCGATAAAGATCACATCATGAGTGACTTTCAGCTAAATTCGTATCTAATTCTCTATAAAACAGAAAGTTCAGTATATTTCACAATCTCACCTTAAATGACAAATAGAAAATTTACAGCCGGGGAATAAAATGATTTTACAAGGCAGAGAAGGGATGCTGCACAATCACTTCCTAATCACAGAAGATAAATGCGACTCCAAATAAAGAAAGAAACCCTCTCCAGAATTACAGTGATCTTTCCGGCTCAGCGGCACATTGGGTGTAATTAGAAGGCTGAATAGCGAGCTCCTCCGCCTAGCCCCTCCATTGAGAGCGCACAGATGTCACCGTTCTCCAATGTGCAGAGCGATCCACATCACGACTACAAAAAATTCATGTCTGTGCTAAAACTCCATTCTTCAGCCATATGGAGACTGTAAAATAAACCATGTAGCATACACCCTGTAGATCTTGAGGCCACTTTTTTTGAGTCCATTTATTTCAATAGACTAAAAACCATGTCCGATATTGCACCGCGACTGACCCATTGGGGAGCCGCTCCCTATCCACCAGGGGAGCCTCAGCCTTAAGCTGGCCATATCCTTTAGATCTACCAACAACTATGTAGTGCCGGGTCCTCTGCGATTGAACACAGTAGACTTGATGGTTTAGAAAGTCCCTCATATTACATGGATTTGGTAAAACAAAAGGAGATCTAAAGGAAATCTAAAGGTGTATGGGGGCCCTTAGGCTATGTCCCCAGTTTGGCGATCGTTCACGATCACCCGTGATATTTTCCCTACAGCCGCGATCGGCCATGGGCGGTTGTGGACGATTGCACCCATAGACATGTTTAAAAATAACATCTCAATGAATTGAGTCCCAATTTTTTTTTTAACATGTCCCCATTCATTCTCTATGGTCGTGATCACATCGCTCCTGACCGATTGCCATAAAAATCACTAGCGATTCTAAATCGCTAAAGTGGGGGTATAGCCTTACTGCAGTAATAGCTGAGTGAGCTCATTCAGTTATGAACATATAATGTGACTCCTTCCATATGTAAATAGCCTGGGTGAGTTGAGGCTATTTTGATTGAAGCAACTATATTCTGTGACACAGACTTATGCCTCCTCCCATATATAAATAGCTGCTCATGGGTAAGATTGTAAAACGTGTCTCTCCATAAGCTGGTGGGTTTAAAGAATGAGTACTGCTAGTGTATAGACGCATGCTAAAGTTTCAACCCTGGACACTCTGCTGGAACAAAGCCTCACCTCCTGTACGTGGTCTTTGAGGTTGTATGAAGGGAGTTGAACTAACTGAAGTGTGAATGGCTGTATATTTAACTTTCCAAAAACTATGAGGTGTGTCCTGCCCTGTGTGTCATGCACACAGGGCAGGACACACCTCATAGTTTTTTTTTTATTTTTATGTAGTCTGTCCCCCCCCCCCACCCCCACAACCCCTGCACATTTGTATTTGTTCACAAGTACAGGTATTAGTTCTTCTGGGATTTTAACCCCAGAATGTGGTGGGGAGAGACTACTCACGGCTCTGGCCCGTCAGTCAAACTTGGGACCCTCTTTGGAGGGAGCACTCACCCTAGTCCCTAGTACTCGAGAGACCTGGCTCCGGTCAAGGTCACCTGGGAAAGGGACACTTGAGGGTCAGGTGGCTTTGGCTGCCTGACCCACCAGTTACCCATTTTTGGGGAACGAGTCCTTAGCCCCATTCGGGGTGGGACAATGAAAAACACCTGTGCAGTTTGGTGTGGTTGGTATCACTACTTTGTGCATTCTCACTTCTTTGCACCAGGTGAGAACTTAAATTTTGTGTGACTGCTCACGCTGAGGTTCATTAAAAAAATTAGGTGCGTCGTATGGTCCGCTGCATCTTGTAGTACGAAAAATTCAGTATAAAATGACAATAACGAAAATGTCTAGAACTCTAAAAACAGAGATGTAAGGTAGACCTCTCTATATTCTCACAAAAGATCAAGTCACAGTGACCATCTTTTTTTTTCTCTCCCTCAATGAGAATGGTGTTGTGTTCTAGCATTATTATTATCATTTATTTATATAGCGCCAACATATTACGCAGCGCTGTACAATAAAGAAGTTAAGAAAACACAAGATAACGCACAGGTACAGGTTATGACACATGAGGAGTAGAGGACCCTGCCCGATCGGGCTTACAATCTAATAGGTTAGGGAACACAGTATACAATAGGTGGTGGTGGTTTGGGGGGGTGATCATCCAAGGTCACTATCCTAGGAGATGTTGGCTTATAGATGACACAATCCTGGTACTGGTTATTGTTTTTACAAATGTCTGACACAGATCGGGATGCACATGAATGGACATTACAAACACTACTAACAATATCTATTTGAACCCATGCCATGTTTGAACACAGTGTTTGACAAGTAAAGGTCATGTTTAACCTGCTTTGCTTGCAACTCAAACACACCTAATAAAGATATAACTCAATTAAACTTCATGGGATTCTGCTGCTGTGGGTTTTGATGAATGTCAAATGTTGAAAACCACCATCCATTGATGGAAGCCCTCTGATCAATAATTGTATTGGGGTGGGGGGGCAACATTTTAATAGGCCTTTCTTAATAAAATGCATCACTGTTTAGTACAGTGGTTCCCAAACTTTCCTTGCAGGGCCCCCATTTATATTTAGGAACATTATCGAGCCCCCCCCCCCCCTCCCTATTCAAACTCATGTTAAGACTGAGGGCCCGCACCCTCCTGGAATACCTTTGCCCCCCCCCCCCCAAGGGGGTCCACCCCCCAGTTTGGGAACCACTGGTTTAGTGTCTCTTTAGAAATTACTAAACAGCTTCACTTATGACCAACTATTTTCCCATCAAACAACAAAATGCACTACTTGCCTAGGCAAAGTCCACCGTAAACCTAAGACCCAGCAGCAGCCAGAAGCAGCTATACAAACACAGTAAATTAAGAACAGTGTCTTTCCTCATCCCCTAAATTTAGGAGAGCCAGGTGGGGAGACTGCCTGGACCAGGCAAGACAACGGTATAGGATGTAACAGGGCACCAGTGCCCTCCGGCTGCCACCCCCATCATATCCATAAGCCACGGCATTACCATGATCCAAAACTACACATCATATGTAAACAGTCTGTCCCTGAGGAAGCTTGGAAAAAGGGCGAAACGCGTCAGCCAATACACTGAACAAATTACTGTGAATATTGACGCATTATTGGAATGGGTTTATAATCTTTTACTATATATAAATTGGATTTAACTGTACTAATATTTAGGAACATTATCGAGGATTTACCAACATGTTGGCTCCCTGTTCGATGGACACTTCTTCAAGAAGGATCAAGGGTTTTCGTTTTCAATTCCCAACCGATCGTTTGCCAAACAATCGCTTCAATTGCAAATGCCAATCGATCGTTCAGTAATCGAGCAAATAATTGAACAGTGGGTGGGGGGTTTTAGTGATTATTAGTATGTATATGATTCAACTCTATGGAGGGTTTATGGCTACCAATCAGGCAGACTTCTCTTTAAGGCTAAGTTTACACTGTCTCTTGCAAGGACATCTTCTGATCTTTTAAGTGACCAGAAAACGGCCTTACTTTAAGTTTAAAATGGAAGTCAATGAGGTTGTTTAAAGAACAGAAAATGTACTGTTGTTAATCAAGCAGTAAGTTTTTTGTTTTTTGAATGCCTTCTGTCGCGTTCAGAGGGTTCCAATGGTGAAGCTCTGAAAGCGACTGCAGCAAGTTTGCAGTGCTTTTTTCACTCTCTTTTCAGTCTTTAAAAAACTACCTGGTAGGGGCTATCCCACCTTTCCAGCCACCCTGCAGGGTCAGGTGACCTCCTCTGGCTTCTTGAAGCTCACCCACTGCCCCGCTGGACGTTTTTCAGTCTTTAAAGCTAGAGTACATTTTGTACAAAGGTCTTTGC
This sequence comes from Ptychadena robeensis, assembly GCA_036250615.1. NCBI lineage: Eukaryota > Metazoa > Chordata > Amphibia > Anura > Ptychadenidae > Ptychadena > Ptychadena robeensis. The sequence goes on along the minus strand of CM070033.1, from coordinate 12,642,326 downwards.
TTTAAAGCTTCTTTAAAGGCTTTCTGCCACTGGAGAGGTCTAAGAAGCTCTAAACGTGACGACAGTGTAAACCTAGCCTTAACGTGACGACAGTGTAAACTTGGCCTAAACAAGCTTCAGGCCGCAGTCAATTTACAAAGCCAAGTCAGTTATTACAGCTTCAAAACCATAAGAGGCCAATTTCTCCATTTCTCCATTCTCCATCCTAATGGCCTTTATATGAATTACGTGGGTAATAAGACAGATTGGGACGGCGTGCGGTTTCTTTAGCCATTGATGCTGTAAAAAGCCGCTTTTTGTGTTATCCTAGAGAAAGTTTATTGTTAACTAAAAGCCATTTCAACAATCACTTCACTTCAAACTGTGAACGCTGCAGATCCACGAACGGCACCAAAGAGCTGGAAACAGCTGAGAGACTAATCCAATGACTAATTATCTGAACGAGCTGAGTCAGGAGAATGTCGGGCAGAGGAGAAGACCGGACAGGAATATCGGAAAGCTACGCAAGTGTCTTTAGAATTAGCAGATGAAACTAAATGTTTCCTGTGAATTCATATTTTGTTTTTTGTTTTCCGATTTCTCTGTCAGATTTCCTTTAGATCTCCTTTTGTTTTACCAAAACCATGCAATATGAGGGACTTTCTAAACCATCAAGTCTCCCTGTGTTCAATCACAGAGGACCCGGCACTACATAGTTATTGGTAGATCTAAAGGATATCTGACAGAGATCTAAAGGTGTATGGCCAGCTTTAGGGAGATTTAAGCTGGTCATACATGGGTCGATTTTTCTTCAATCGTTGAGCCCTCGAGCGCAGAGTAATGACCAACCTTGTGTGCAAAATGGCTATGTACACTCTTACATTCTTCATTGTTCCAAATGACCAGAGTATTTACGCTGTGCATATAGCAGACATTCTATTCTATAAAGAAGGGAGCTCGCTCATCCCCCCCATAGAGGACCAGTGATGGGTATGATGGTTCATAGATCAGTTCTGATGAATCAGTCAATAACCTCACCCGGCTGTACAGCCATAACATACTTGGCCAAGACCATCTATCGTGATCATCTCATCATGAAAATTATCTTGTACATTCGGGGTTCAACACTTGATGACCCACTGGTGAAACAATATGGCGGATGTCCAATAAGACTTGAAAAATAAAAATAAAAATCAAGAAAGAAAAAAAAGGTCAGGATTCAAAATCACACAAAAAGTCTAATCTTCCAAATAAACAGATGTTGTATAAAGGTAGCCATAGACCACTGGATTATTTTGCAATTTGATCATTTTGTGCCACAAAAAAACAACATCAATCACCAGTCAATCATCGATCGATTGTACAGCCACACAGTGTTATTGATTCGCAGCCTTTTTTGCCTCATTACCACTTTCTGCCATAAGAGGACGCCTGGAAACCAGAAAACGGCATGTAAATGAATACGATCGACTGACATTTAACATCATGTCCGATTATGCTTTGATTGTTTTGTTTGATTCCAATCACTTTGGGTTAAACATACCAGGAGGGCAGGAATCGATTTCCGTTTCGTACACAGAGCATTTTCTTTGGTTGATCGAATGGAAATATCGACCGTGTATCGCTACCTTAAGCCTCAGCTACCTAGAATACCATATTTTCCATTCATAATACTGGTCCCGTCATAAGACCCCTGGTTTTAGAGACTAGATTGGGGAAGGTTGGGGGCAGTCACACAGAGTGAATATACAGAAAGTCCCAGAAAAGTGTGCAGGGCTGGACTATAAAGTATTCACTCTATATTCATCCAGCAAAGCCATAAGCCCAGGAGGCATGGAACAATAATTTATGTCTATTCACTAGCAGTAGAGGCTCTCTCTGAACCCATAGATATTTGGTATGTGAATACATCAAAAGAAGCGCATACTGTGCAGTGAATACCATCAGGTTATATTGGGACAGCCACACAATTCTAACATTTTTGGCCCTATACACCACCACAATGGATTTTGAATGTGCTTTAACTGCAGACTCTCCGCTATAATTTGTGGGTATTTACATCCAAATCAGGTGAACGGTGTAGTTATTACAACAGTTTGCATATGTGCCTCCCACTTTTTAGGGACCAAAATTAAGGGGACAAGATAAATGTTGACCATATTTATTAGGTGGCCTCATTCTTTGTACAAAGGAAAGCAGTGAAAGTGATGCTAGGACAGACACATCTGTAACTGAGGAGATGATGAAGACACAGGATATCCAGGTCAGGAACAAAGGACATACCCAGGTAGGACATTCCGTGGAGAGAAGGTTATCTGAGACACATGTAACATTATCCTCCGGCTTTCCCAAACTCCGTTTATCGTGAAATTGTGGTAAGCTGCGCTAACGGCCATCACATTATCTTCAACTTTAAAAGACTTTTCACAACCATTATCAGATCATGGAGACCAATACAGACACCAAGTTAACATGGACCGTTCTCAATCTTCAATCCCAAGATAAAAACTACAAGAGCACAAAAACAAAATTCTAGACTTGTGTTTTTGTATGGCCCAGGTAGAAAGAAGACTGGAGGAAGTCATAGACTCTTAAATTCAGAGGATAATAAGCCATCTCTGGTGACCAAACTGATTAGACCCTCCAGTTCTCCATACTGTGAATCTCTGCTTCACCTTCTGTCTGGTTTGTGTAGTTGTGTTGTGTGTAACCAGAACAATGGTGACCGCTCTTGTGAGTTCACACTAAACAAAAGTATCACCTCTACTAGGTTTAAAAACCTGGTCCAGTACCAGGCACCAAGTGTGGTACCTGTTCAATAAAAAAAAACTTTGCTCTCCAAAGACAATGTACACAGGTAAACGCGCTTATATTAGCGGCACAACATACAGATAGTTCCAGTCACCACTATGGTGGAACGATCAACAAAAGCTGTAAAGCGTGAGGCCGTTGTTTGGTTCATACAATTATGTAAAATGTGAAAGAATTATGAACAAACATGTTCAGTGTTCTCCCCAGAATTTTTTTTCAGCCGGGTGGCGCGATGACGTCATCGCGCCGCCTGCACCGGTCCGGCGGCTCTCTGATAGGCTGCCGGCCAGCGGCAGCACACAAGTCCTCTGACAGGCGACGCCTCCCATTCTTCAGGAGCGCGCCGCAGCCACTGAAAGACTCCGGCCCGCGGCTCCGGTAGTGTGCCGCGGACCGGAGTCTTTCAGTGGCTGTGGCGCGCTCCTGAAGAATGGGAGGCGCCGCCTGTTAGGCTGCTCGCCGCGGAGGACTTGTGTGCCGGGCGGGGACTAAAATCTCCCGGGCGGGCCGCCCGGCCAATCTGCTCTGGGGAGAACACTGATGTTGGTTGTGGAACTTCTGGTGGTGCCAGAGTTGCAGCAACCCATTCAACCAAAAAATGGCTGGACTAATTAAAGCTTGGAGGAAGTCTACAAATGCCAATCCAAGCTGCTTACGCTAGTGTTGAGCAGAGGACCATCTTTGTTTGATTGCATTATCTGATAATGATTCTGTAAGATTTAGGGTACACACATTAAGACATGGGCCAGACTGATGGCCGTTTCGAGCGCCCTGCGGGCTCACAGCCATCTATCTGGCCCATATAATATGCCACCATCGCAGTTTTCAAACAGGACCAATCAATCCCACTGGAAAATAGCCATATCAGACATGACTGTTAAATACGACCGATGTCTGTTGCTTTGCATGGAAACCATGGGTCTTCAGGCAAAGCATCGGCTGAGCCAGGGAGAGCCGTCTTCCCAGCTCCGCCAATATCGGACAGCATTATGATGACGTCATCACGCTGCTGAAGGGTACATCGGACGGCTCGAATATTGAACCGTCTGTACCCTGGCCTATAATTAGGATCTGCCCATCATCTGAGGAATACACTTGAGAAGGGGATCGGATGTTAAACACCTAGACCAAAGAGACCTGGAAATGTCCAACACATGTGCAAAGATGAAATTTTATGGATTAAAAAGTTCTCTAATAGAATGACGGGGTTGAGCCTAGAGTTCAAAAGGTTCCCCATAGCCCTATATAGCTAGCTTTTGCTGGGTACCACGATACCAAGGGACCTTAAAAGCCTCAAAAGCTGACTCCCCCCAATCAAGGGGCACCATAGTGGTGGTCTCCTTTGAGTCTTTTCCCCCTTTTCCCCATGTTTTCTATAGCCCTATATAGGGCAATAATTAGTTCAACAGCATCTAAACATTTTTTCAGGTTCAAGCCCATAAGGACGCTCCTGTAGTAAGTACTACATACATTCCAGGAACAAATCAAAGTATCAGAACCATGCAAATTTGAACGTATAGGTGAGAAGTCTTCACCCTGTTTACATCCCTGTCATTTATCATAAAAATATAGAAACATGGAGGTTGTCTTTAAACGTCTATTTAACAGGAACACAGAGCGAAGTGCGGGCACAGCGCAGAGCGATTATCTGCAGGAGCTGAACACAGTAATTTAGCTGACACACTCTGGAAATTGCAAATGCAAATTGCTTCCTTTCATTCAAGAGAGAGCGAGAAAACAGATGAAATATTTCTTTTAGATGTTTTCCCTTATGGAAAGCAACATTCACAGCGATACAGTATAGATCGGCTGCAGATGGCATTTGACAATGGTGGAAAAATGTATCTAATTGTTATCGCCAAATGTATTCCTGCCTACGTTCTAATCTGTACACAACAAATCCTGAATAATTACTGCACGGAAGATGAAGTTATCTATAGTTCAGCTTTAAAGGGAAGGCAGCAGGTAGACATGTTCTTCGAGATCTTTTTTTATTGTTGGAGTTTTTTTTACGTCTTTTTTTAATACCAAATACTGAAATCTTTTTTTTTTTTTTACTCCTAATGGGAAGTTCCCTGAAAACAGATTCAGTTCTATGGGTAAATTGTCTAAATTAGACAACTGAAGCCCAGGGGCCAGATCTGGTCCGTTTAGCTTTATAATTTGACTTGTACTGTCACATTTTTCAACATGCATTTATATGACGTCCCATATCATACACTAATTGTTTGTTTATCCAAACACAGATTACGGTCATTCTGGGCGACCACCGATCACCTTGCTGGCACATTCACTAGGACCCATTCCCTCCAGAGGGGGCCCACAAATGAGGGGCGAAACATATAGAGGGAAGTAAACTGGGGGTGTAAATACGTGGCACCATGTATTTAACGGTCATCCATGCGTGTCCTATATCTGATTTTACACATTTGATATGTCTTTTTAAACACATATGTAGATATAAGCCAGCTCCTCTGATATCTGACAGCAACGTGATGACTCCATTTCAATGCTGCCGGGAACCTTGAACGGCTCCTATATCGAGCTATGTGTTGCCTGCTTAACATTTTTAAATATGTGCAATAAAATTATGTCCTATACTTCACACAAACTCTGTTCTGTCTTTATCTACTTAAAGTATCAGGGTGGCTAGCCCCTGGGAATTAAGTTTGTACTTAATTAACTTTTGTTTTCATGTAGACATAGATCTCATAGATACCAGTGGGATCTCGAGATACAGATAGACCACTTGGCTTGCCCCCCATACACCTTTAGATCCATCTCCATCTTCGCTCCATACAATTTCCTTTAGATCTACCAACTATGAAGTTCCGGGTCCTCCTTGATAAAATACATAGGTGATTGGAAGGTATATATCACTGCTATGTAGTGTCGGGTCCTCCCTGATAAAATACATAGTGATTGGAAGGTATATTTCAATGCTATGTAGTGCCAGGTCCTCCCTGATAGAATACATAGTGATTGGAAGGTATATATCACTGCTATGTAGTGCCGGGTCCTCCCTGATAGAATACATAGTGATTGGAAGGTATATATCACTGCTATGTAGTGCCGGGTCCTCCCTGATAGAATACATAGTGATTGGAAGGTATATATCACTGCTATGTAGTGCCGGGTCCTCCCTGATAGAATACATAGTGATTGTAAGGTATATATCACTGCTATGTAGTGCCGAGTCCTCCCTGATAGAATACATAGTAATTGGAAGGTTTAGAAAGCTCCTCATATTACATGGTTTTGGTAGAACAAAAGTTGATTTTACAGAAATTGTATGGTAAGATTGTAAAGTGTTTATGGGCTTATGTGTCTGTGTTCAGTTCAAAGTGGAGTTAACATCTAGCACCATTAATATATAAAACAAATGATACATATTTGACAATGAGTGACCCCAATTTGAGGAGGGTGATCTATTTATGAACCTCATGCAATTATCCTTTAAGGTGAGAAGTTCAAAAAACACCAAACGTGGATATTAATAAAAATAAAGAATAAAATCCAAGTAAAAGTTTTCTGTCTACATCCACCTTTCCCAAAGACCAGGCAGAAATTGGGACCCTGGTGTAACGCTAATCGCTGGTCTTTATCCCCATACCGTAAGAAAGCCATTGTGTACGAGGATCCAGTGTCCCGCACTACATGGAAAACTGATTAATTATTACTAGGCAGAGATCGAATTGGCAACGTGTGTTTATTGAGGGCATCCATGGGGAAAAAAAAAGCAGCCACAGACGGCAACTTGTTTTATTTATTTTTTAAATGCACAGGTAAGTAGGGGAATATATGTGATGCCATCTACAGACACACTAGTTGGGTTCAGATATATAATTGGAGAGACTGTCATTCGGTATTATTCATTTAAAAAGCAGAATAACCTAAAATATTGAAGAATATCCAGTATCCAGCTGCTATCCCAGGTGGTTCACTTTTTATTGGCCACATTGCTTGTTGGCAGTCTGTGTATACTTGACTTAACAAATATTCCAACAACTACTGTATTTTTTTGGACCATAAGACGCACCCTGCAGTACCCAAATGTTTCCTGCAATACCCAATTTCAGCCACAACAATAGTGTCACTAGAGAGAACACTTCAGGCAGAAGAGGGGGGGTGGATTTTTCACTCTTCGGCTTTGTCAGCTGTGAGCTGCACGGCGATCGGAGCTGACAGGCAGACATGGAAGCTGCCGGCTGGTGTACTGCTTCTACCAGCAGCGCTCTGCTGGTAGAAGCAGTACAGTACAGATGAGGGATGTGGCTGTGGCAGCATCTCATCTGACAG
>CM070033.1:12607494-12622776 GCA_036250615.1 Ptychadena robeensis | reverse complement strand
TGAATGTGTGTCCAGCGCCCTCCCCACTTCACTGATCCGAATCTCTGCTCCTCCTCTGCGCTCAGCCGCTTCACCTCTTCACCTTCCTCACTTCATCAACCTCACATAAGCCGGTAAAATCATCATCTCGTGGAGAGGAAATGAAGACACTCCGTGGGATTTAACTCCATTCGGCCCAAACCGTCCAAAGACGCGGAAAGGTCTCCCCGCCCGGCACGTCTCGCAGAGGCAAAAATAGTTTATTCTTTAAACCCATGAAAATATGACTTTGTATAGCAGACCTGCTGCAGATAAATAAACTTCTATCACAAACAAATGTAATGAGTCTGGATAAGAGGAACGCATACCGTCCTGTAAGCTTCTCTCCTGTACACAAATTATTCTGATATAACTGCATACTATAAGCTTCTCACAGTGCGCGCTACAGGGTGGATATGATTTAAATCAAACTGAATGAAAAATCTAGACGTGTATGGGGGCCTTTACTGACTAGTGATTTAAATCAATCAACTTCATTCAATCAATTTATAACTGATCAAAAAATTATTGGACGTGCTGAAAAATTGTAATTGGTTGTATTGAAATTGATGACACTTTCAGTCGATCCCAAAAAAGTTGATCAAATATCTGTTACTACAGTTGGCAAACATACACCAATTTCACATCCGCCAGTGCAGAGGCTGAACGTACTCAACTACATTCAGCCTTACATCGACAGAGTGGCTCGGCGCAGTGAAGACACAGCATCCGCCGAGCAGGTAAGTCTATCTGCTACGTTGGGTTCCTGCCAAGCAATACGCTTAGCGGAGGGGGTCTGACGTATAATGAATACATAGCCATAGACTTGTGGTCCACAATGGGTTGTTCAATTTGACAGACAGGCTTCACTCATTGCAGGGAACAAGTGGAGGGAAGCCAGAGCGGCTTGCCACCAAGGGCTGGATATGGCCCACAGGCCACGGTGTGTCTTTGTATGATCTAGGCCAGGGGTGGGCAAATTTTTAAATTGGACAGAAGGGCCAGAGCAAGAGCCTGTAAGGGCAGTGGGGCATAGGTGTCCTTAGCCCAGAGAGGAAATAATAAATGATATATAAAACAATATTCATAGAGGCTTTTGATATTAAACACAAACATTCTATTTCAGGCAAACTATGGCCATTAAGAGACCCAAACAATCATCCTCCAGACAATATTTCCACTTATTCCAGGGACTGAGCAGAGGGGAGTTAGAGCTGTATTTACACCTAGGTGACGGTTTTGGCCCCCGGGGCTTAGTTTGCCCATGGCCGATCTGGGCTCTGACTGTTGCTGGCAAACCCCATTTTTTAGGTTAGGCGGTTGAGACAAACCATAAACCCCAATAGGGGTACTTACAAGAAGTGACAAAAAAGTTTAAAAACTGGTAAACTCCATCTAAATCTTTTAGTCCATCCTCTCCACAGAGTGACCATGCTGCTGTCCAAGGGTGGCTACTTTCTTCCTCCATAGATACAGTGCAGTGAGTGTAGCCACCCCAGGGCAGAATGTGTTTTATTGGCTCACAAATGGGATACAAATACATACAAACTATATAAGATAAAACAAAAGCAGACGCCACATCTAAGGAATGGTGAGCTGCAAAATATTACATTTTCAACACAACTTAACAAATGAAGATGCTATACTGGGGGGTAATTGCCCGGATCTGAGCTCTTATCACAGATGTTAATTTCCAATATAAGGATTACCACCACAGAATATAATCTTCACATGGAGGGCAACTAATGAAATATGGAACAGCAAGCTACGACAAAATCATTTTCAGGTTACAATAATAACTCAGCGGGCATGTAATGACACCCCCCTCTCTGCCTTCCATGCATTATAGCGGGAATCCAGCCAATCTATATATAGCGTCACACAATTTGTGGAAGTCTGTGACACGACAAGAGACACATCTTCCAATATACCTGCGGAGAACATAATGCATGTTCCAGCCAAGGGGAGGAAGACATCCGTATCTCACAGCGGACGGGGGTCCCTGGGGGGTGATCTATATTTAACATTGCAGATTTCTTTAGGGACGCTGGCCCGTGTGATAGATTTATCGCTCAGCAGCAGCGCCTCTATTTTTATAGAGATATTTCCAGATTTTCACATGAGCAGTCATAGGGAATGCCGCCCGGTGGGCCAAGCTGGCCGGATTTAAAGGGAGACTGTCATTATCTCTATAGTGTGATGGAGAAAAAAGTTCGTAAGTGGTTAACTGAAGTCTTTAAAAATGCAGTGAAAACGAAAAACTGCTTCTTTAAACTCTTTTTTCAGTCCATTGCTGTCAATTGACTAAAAACCACTGCAAAACCGTGTCAGATCTACATCCATTGTTTACGGCTGTGCGCTTGGGACACGGATTGCGGTGCGGCTTAAAATGTACCAAACATCATTTTGTTTTCACATCCACACTGCGCTGCGGCAGATCCACGACCATGGAGACAGGCACACTGGAGACAATGGCCCTTATTGCCCTAGGGGAGCCTTAGCCTTAGGGAGATGCAGACACAGCTCACTGAAAACTGGGGTTTGCACTGGTAACAGAAGTGGTTGGTAGCGTTACCACAAGTGTGTCCGTTTTTGGCCAGATCCAGCACTGCAGCCACATCATGCCTGTATACGACTTTTGCCCCATCTCAGCTGAATGAAGGTGTTATTTTGACCCAAACATCAACTTCACATTGTGTTCCATAAAAACGCAACATCTTTGGGGGGGGGGGATAAAGAGTGTTTTTGAGTTCTTCCCCAGTATTGGAAACCCCCCCCCACCCATTTCTACCAACTACTCTGGTCTTTTTGCAGTGAAATTGGCTTGGCTTTTTCCATCCTGGTTTGCGACTGTAAGGGGTCTCTTTCTATTCCCTACTTATGTGTCGCTTTTGGGCCAATATCTGGGTGGGCTGTGAACAAGTCAATATTTTAATGTATACATATCTGCGTAATACAACACACTCACTGTGTATCCTGAAGATTTGAACGCAATGCAAGGGAGGAATTCCTAGACTGAACCGAGTCTAAAAAGTGTATTTAATTGTTGTAATCAGACCACATCTTTTCTCTTGTATGGGATTATGTGTGTGCATGTCAATTTAATCCTGCTGTACTAATAAAATTATACTCTTTAAATACAATTGAGTCATTACCGTTAAAGTCCCTGGAGGCACCGCTGTAATACACCACATGGGGTATGTTCATACAAAATGTGTTTGTAATACACAGGGTGTATTTGATTTAAATCAAACGGATTTAAATCACGATTTAAATCACAATTTAAATCAGATTTAAATCACTAGTCAGTAAGGCTTGATTTAACCTCCCTAGAGTTATGGGCTTTTTGCGATATTTTTTATGGCACGAAAAGCCACTGCTCGGGCAATCACGGCGGAGTACACTATACTCAGCTGTGATTGCCGGCTCTCCCCTCGACCCTCTTAATGGAAGGGGTGTTGCTTTTTACCCCACACACCGTCGGCGTCTAATTGAATCTAACATGGAGGTCTTGGGCACCGCCCCCTTCACCGATGAACACCAAAGACACAAAGCTGGAAAGGCTCTGTGTGCCTGCAGCTATGGAGAAATGCTGCAGGCACACGGGGAGCCGGCGGTTGCACCCGATCCCAGTTTGATTCAGGCTAAGGTCAAATCATAGTTTTCTACATAAAGACTAATTTTTGCTGGTACAACTTTAACCGCCCTAGCGTTCGGGACGGCACCATCTCGCCCAGCGCTGCTACTCTCACTATCGCACTAGACGAGATGGTGCTGTCCGGTGAACCTCCGGGCACCGGCAGCGCATACTTAGTTTTGCGCTTTCCCGGTGTCCCCGATGTGACATGGCTGCTGGATCCTCCGTCTCTTCCCCTCCCCCCTCCTGTGATGACGTCATATTGGGGAGGCGGCGGGAAATTTGAAAGTAATTAGCACGAAATCAGTTTTCTATGTAGAAAACTGCTTTCAATGTGCTTCTATGTATCAAATATCGCCAGGATAAAAAGTCTCTGGTGCCCCAGATGTGCTGCAAATGGGCACATCTGGGGCACCAGAGACTTTATTTGGGCGAGATTTAGTACATAGCAGCAAAGCTTTGTGCCCTGATTTTTTTTTTTTTTACATTACTTTTATTAAAAATTAGTCCACAAACACACACCAAACTCTGATTGGAGAAGCGATGTTACAGATCAAGTATATGCCACAACTGCTACATTCTACTTAATAAATAAGATGGACTTGACAAGTAATGGGATAGACGATGAGATAACTGTCCACAATCATAGGCTGCCAGTGCGGAATTGTTCAGCAGCAGAAGAATCGATAGTCATCATTACGGCAATGTGCGGCTGGCTGGGCTTTCATATTTCTCAAGGTCTTGAAAGCCTCAATCATCGGTTGTATCTTGTGCTAGTAACGAATATCCCCTTGCATTCAATCAATCCCCTTTCTTTTAAAGGGACACCATCATCAATAAACCCCTCCACACAACACTAAATCCCAAAGAAAGGTTAACCCTAAACAAAAAAAACTGCAGCATTTAAGTCATTGGGGGTATTGCATTCGTTTTTTGTTCCTCAAGCTAGGACCAGAGAAATACGACCTTGCCTAAAGGCATTACTAGAGTGGTGCACTAGGTGCGAACTGGGTGGAACGATTGCTGCAAAATTTAAGGCCTACAATATCGCGTGAGGAATGAGCCGCTCATTAAATATGCATATAAGGAACTGCAAGTGCAGTGAATAAATTACCTGTGGAGACTCCGTCACTCAAGTGAATATTGGAAACAGTATGTTCCAGGGTCAGCTGCCAGTGTAAGGGCTCTTTAAGTTAGTCTCTGGGCTCCAAGTAGCTCTACTTCTTGTAAATACTACTACTCCTCACATCCTCTACTCATCCTCACTAATGACCCCCAGGGGTGCGAAGGGGAGAGGACAGGAAATCAAAGCAGATAAGAATGTTCTGCATGGTCCAGCCAAACACATTTCCTCCCACAAAAACCATGGGTGCGTCTTATGGCGCAGTGTGCCTAATTGGGCGCTAAATATAGTACATGTGCTATTGCATAGACTCTATAAATACTTGGCACGCCATTCCTGACCAAGTTTTGCCAACCCAATATATTGGCCTGCAGACACCTCAAGTTCTTCAATGGCTCGACTATCCAATGTAACCCCTTACACCAGTGGTTCTTAAACTTTACTTGCAGGGCCCCCCATTAAAACTACACAGGTCCAGAATGAGGGCCAGCACAATGCAGAAACACAGGGTTTAATTAAAAGGTATGGACGCTGTAGCATTACCGCTATCATATATATATACACACACCAATCGTACAGGAACATCATTCAGAGAGACAAACATACACACATGACATGCACTACTGTCTGCAGCTAGTTCCCTCATGGTTGTCTTCCTGTTTGTCCATCTCTGAGGCTGGCAGTGCTAGGGGAGGGTGGGTGGACAGTGTGCAATCCCCAGAACTATAAGTGAACTGTCAGAAGGGAGAGCCAATAGGCAGCTGAGTTCTGCAGATCTCTCTATCTGGCTGACTGTATGATTGTTGAATAGAGGGCTCAAAGCGCCACATCGGCTGCCCACCCTAGCCCCGCCCCCAGGAGTACCTTTGCGCCCCCCCTATTTTGAAACCCACTGGCTCACACTAAGGATACAGAAACTCTAATCATCTCTATGTAGACACGAGAAGGAACTGAAGAAAATGTTGGAAATTGCTTTCTTGACTTCTAAAACACAACATCAGACTTTATGAAGGGATGTGTGAAAGATAAACTGTCCGTGTTACAACCAACAAACAAGCTTGTGACTTCCCTAATTTTGTGCCCCTAAAGGTTTTCCCAACTAGTCCTGCTGTCCTTACGGATTGGTCTACTCCTTCTCGGGAGCAGATCTAGCTCATGGTTCGCCAACTGGGAGCCGCGGCACGCCTGGCGGACAAAACACATACCTAAGGTACCCACGACCTGAACAAGCTGGGGACTCCCAGGATGAAGTTCACCCGCCCACATTGTTCTACATTGATTTAAAGATTGCAAGCCCATTGATGGTGCCAAACGTTCAGAGCCAAAGGTTTTCTATGTGAACACATTTGAAGCATCTGTGTGTGTTTGTTCACGAGTATTTATAGAACATGAATGCCGTGCCGTAACCATCCTATCTTCCCTTGAATGGGTGCGCTCATTTGCATACAAATTACTCTTCCAATTATGTGGATGGGTCAGGCAAATCTCTGCAAACATTCACTGAAGTGTGGAGAACGTCAGACTTTATGAACGGATGTGTGAAAGATAAACTGTCCGTGCTACAAACAATAACCTGCACAAGACCTGTGAGCAACATACAGTTTCTGCCCCGGGGGGGGGGGGGGGGGAAATTTTTTCACCTCCTGGGCAATACAATCATTGTTTTCCCATCTTGAGTTTTTAAAATGTATTTGTTTCTGTATCCTAAAAATACCCTGCTTAGTCTTGAATTTTTTTTTCTAAAATTGCCAATCAGAGGCAGAGACTGCATGCATGCTGATAGGTGTGCACGCACAGAGAACAAGACCTCCTCTCTCCGTGTGCATGCTGACCTGCGTGCATGCCGTCTCTGCCTCTAATTATATTTATGTTCGGGAATGTCCCCACTTGTGCGGGTGGCTGCGCGATGGCACGGTTTTGAACCGCGTCGCGGCTGCCACCTCCGTTTATTCTAGGAGCCCAAACCTCACTTTGGTTTTTGGTGATTTCTATCTGCGTTTATTCATTCTCTATGGACGCAATCCAGGGGCGGCTGCATTGAAATGTATTGGAGCTCGTGCAGTTTTTTCAGCCACGCGCGTGGCCGCCACAAGACCGTGCCTCCCCCCTGTGGCCAGACGCGCAAGTGGGCACAAGCCCTTACAGTGGTGCATTCTGCAATTGATATGCAGCAGCAGACATTAACATAGATATAAGAACAAGGACAGAGGCGCACAACCTAGTACAACAAAGTAGGGTACTGTAAATGGTTAAATATTATGGAATGGAAAAGAACAAAACAGACAAGACACTTACATTAAAGGAGGTTAACAAGGACTGATAGCTTAGGGCCGTGTGCTTTCCAGGATGACCTCACTTCCTGGTTGGGGATGAGATCACTTCCTGCTTACAGATCCTGGGGGGGCTCAACAGGAACAATGGGACACGTTTCAAGTGGAGGCTCTTTTTTGAGAGCTGCACACCTACACACAACTTCAACACCCACCCCTCATACTGACCCCATTACACTCTGCAATCCTTGCTCAGGCCCCATACACATACTGAGGGCCTTTCTGGTCACTGACATCACTGTAGCTGTGTAATCACTGAAGGTTGTGCACAACTATTAATTATCTTTCTTTCAACATTAACATACATGTCTATATGCAGAACAATGTCATCCCTATAGGTAACACTGCTGCTGGAAATTTACCTTAATTAAGGTTTGGGGGGGGGGGGGGGGGGGCTTCTGCAATAAATAACAGAGTGCTGAAATAAACTCATTTGGATTGCACACTGAACCATGAACAGGTTTGATTTGCGATGGGGAGGAGGAATTGCTGACTTTACACAAAGTCGTAATCAGCATATCAATAACAGTCTGCTCCAGGAAATATGAAACCGTTGCTGCCAGATTCTGAGACCACAGGTTCACTTTAAGAATAATAATAAGAAAAAACAGACAAAAGGAATAAATCTATCACAGCGATAATATCTGGGATTTTCAATTAAAAACCTCCCTCGCACAGATATGTGAAACCCTGACAGTCAATCACGCAGCTCGTCGCCATTACACAGATCGTTCTGACAAAAAAGAAATAATTAGCAGCGAAGGCACAATTAGCAGCAGATTAACTCATCAATAAATGTGCGGCGCGGCGTCTCCTGGGGGGCCATTAGGCCGGAAGGCGCAGAGGTTTTACTAGTAATTGAGGGTAATGTATTTGCGTAAAACCCATTACATCGTATCAATACACCGGGCGATAATCGGTGCTGAATCAGCGCGGATATTAGAGGACAGCCGCGCCGCTGAGGAGAGAATGATGGTAAACGCTTTAAACGACTGTCAACAGGTCATTTAACTGAAACCTGTACAGAGAAGAACATGCGGGCTGCCATTGCTTAACTGTATTCAATTGGCATACCCTCGGCTTCATCCAAAGAAGAAGTACCAGGGCTTAACCGACCGCTACGAAAGGTCCCCATACACAGATACATTTTTAGTTAGATTCCCATACAATCGATAACTGTGCGCGTTCACTACAATCAAACGTTTAGGAATCTAGCATGGCCACCCTTTCTGCCAACACATTGGTAAATGTAAATCCCTGTTCGATCGCCATAACTTGGGGACCAGGACCCAGGGAATCAATCACACAAAGGGGTGCAATCAGTGACGCCACCACGCTGTGATCGATCGATCGCACAGGGATTAACCCGTGTATGGGGACCTTAAAGCTAGCCATACAAGTATAGATTCCCCTTCAATCATTGATCAATTGTATCGTGGTAACGTCACCAGGCCAAACGATCGTTCACCAATTGTTTGGGGCAGTGGTGGGCAACTGAGCTGATATGGAGGACCACAGATGCGGCCCTCGGCATCACTGACTTGCATAAGCATTTATAATGACAGCAGGCATAGCTAGAAGATATATTTTATAATTGTTTAAATAACAAAACTTGTTTTAAATGATACTTCAAGCATTAGGAACACTGTAGTATGGTGATGCACATTTTGTGTCATATACATCGTCAAGGATTATCTGCCTTCTAAATATCATCAAAGCCACTTAATCTTTGATAACCTCTGGTACCCAAAAGGAGCCCAAAACCTAGCTCTGCGTACCTGTATTATTGTTACACAGCTCATATGCGTACTAACAACTTGGAGGCGCTCCGTGTCTGGGCGGCAGCAGCTAAAATGTTACATGTATACAATTTATGTCACTTGGATAACAACAGGGAAATATGAATAACTATGAAAGGTTGCAGTTAGGGGGGTGACATTGGGAATGTAAATTAATAATCCAAAAAAAAGATTGGACTTCTAAGGGTGTTGAAGATCTGGGGGTGAAAGTCACAGTAGGCATACGTAAGTGTAAAATCCGACAATAGAAAAGCACTGTGTGACAGCTGGAATATGACTATGAAAGGTTGATATTTGGACTGCAGGTAGTCTCAGGGGTTAGTTACTAAGCCAGACAATTTAAGGGTCGTACTACTGAGGTATGACATCTGGTTTCAAACTTGTTGTACTGTGAGTTACATTTGACCCAAAGCCAGCTGGTGACCTGTGGATGGAGACGGCTAATCAGAGGCTAAATAAGGAACAGGGAGGTCCATCTGCAGCAGAATCTACCATGCAGGAGGCTGACGCAGAGGACAGTGAGGAAGACCCAATACATATGGGGTGAGTATCAAACACCATCTCCTGGTACTCATCTGAGGAGCTAAAAAAAAACTACAAAAGATATGTGCACCCCTGAATATAAGCCCCTATTCTCAGGTTATGTGCCGCAATATATATTATACAATTGCCCCCTGTTCATTGGTGTAATAGTGGGAGCACCAATGAACAGGGGGCAATCACCAGTCTGCTGATCCCCCCCCCCCCCCCCCCCCCCCCCCCCCAACACTAGAGGAGAAGAGTAGATCTGGGTCACTGATTGGCTTTAACATACACCCTATCATCTAAGTCCCGGGCGAGGACCTGTCAGCAGGGGATCAGTGGACAAGTGAGTTCCTATGCAATAACAGGTTTGGGGGGCCGCCGAAAAACACCCAGAGGGCCGCAGGTCGGGAACCTGGGGTTTGGGGAATCGATGTGCATCACCTTAGGAGAATCAATCCCTGGCATATGCTCTGGATGTGGATCGAGTAAGTAAGGGTTCATATTCCCCATCAGATATGTCGACTGTATCAAGCTGAGGTTTCTGTCACTCCTTGCCTTTTCATTATAGGTAGTGAGAGGAAACCAGGTGTTTCTATAAAAAAATGTATTTTTCTATCAAATTGCCAAACTGGCAATAAAAACGACCGTTCACCACACTATACACAATAAAAGGTCAATAAATGTGACCCGTATTTATGAACTAGGGATTAGAGAACTCAGGGATCCTCCTGAGGATAAGAAGGGCACCCAAGACATGTGTTCGACTCCAAAGATCACCTATAAGTTATGTGCTAGGTCAATGGTCGGCAATAGTCCTCCCTCACCCCTATGTCAGAAAGCTGGAAGGCTTCACCTTCACATGGCCTGTGGCATGCTGGGACTTTCAGTACCTCTTCCCTGCACTGCCCGTCCTTGGTACACCACAGGCATCACACGTCGCCAACATTAAATATGAAGGAGCAGACTGCGCACCCAGCGTGTGATGGTATTTAGACAGCTTGGGATCACAAGATGTGTTTGAAAAATGTCAAGGACAGTCATTATGATTGGAGGGCCGGAACCCTGACATTCATTTGTGTGAAATGCCAGTGATTAGGAGGAAGAAAACAACCTTCATCTGACAATATTGACTAGCTGCGCAATGTGCACGCTATATACAGCACAACCTAAATCTGTCATCATTGCTTCATAGAGCTCTATGGAAACATCACATGGCAAAGCTGGATCACAACACTGTGAACCCCGGAAATGTAAGAGCAGCAGCATCAAGTTTCCCCGAAAATAAGGCACCCTCCGAATAAAAGGCACCCTTACATTTTTGCCTAACGCTGACATATAAGGCACCCACCAGAAATAAGGCACCCCCAAAAGATACGGTACTGTAACTCTGGACAGGGGGGATCAGAGGGGGCAATCTAAACGACACAGGAGGATCAGGAGGGGTTACTAAAATGGTAATCTTCCCCTTCTAAATCTCCTGTGCCATTTTGATTCCCCCTCTGATCCCCCGTGTCATTTTAAGTGCCCCCCCCCCCCCTACCCTGATACCCCAGTGCCATATTCTACTAAGACAACCCCCGAAAATTAGACGTTGGGCATCTCTGAGAGCATCGGTCTTATTTTCAGGAAAACACAGTAGGTAGTCAGTTCACAGATAACTTGCATCAGAACACCGGGCTCAGAGAGGCTGCTAGTGGGTAGGAATAGTTGGATGTGGACAGGCGATTCAGGGCATGGTCAGGCCTCAATTTAACCAAAAAAATCACCAACACTGATTAGGAGACAAATAGAGTGACTTAGAGCTGAGGACTTTCTCCACCCCTGAGGAGTTTCTGCACCCATGTGACAGCACTGGCCAATCAAACACAGGCATAACCACAGCCTGAGCCAGCTGCTCCTCCATACCCAATAAAAATCTTCATTTCTTGCACTGGAGGAGACAAGGAAAAGAAAGTGTCCCCTTAGGGCATGTTTCCACTTCTACGATCTGCCGCAAATCCAATCGTGGAGCGGAGACAGCGTGATTAGAATCATTGAAAGACACCTATGGGGGTGGGGTCAGGACATCTTGTCCCAATCCGCCTGATCGAGCCCATAGAGCCCAGGTGCCCAACCCACGGCCCTTGGGCATTCTTTAGTGGTCCCCACTCCTAAATCTTAACTGTTAATGCATAGCAGGGGTCTCAAACTCAATTTACCTGGGGGCCGCAGGAGGCAAAGTCAGGATGAGGCTGGGTCGCATAAGGGATTTCACGGGAATCACGTCCTGCGGCTAGCTTAGAGGGGGAGTCACTTTCCCCTAGCAGCTGACTGACTGACGGGGGCGAGGTTGGGAGAGGCGCCCTAAGCCCGCCCACCGCACCAAGTATGGAGTCCTGGGCGGGATCTGGGCTTGAGCACCCTAGAGCCCGTCCCCCTGGATAGAGAGCAGGCATTACGCACCTGTAACCGGCGCAGGTGCCAAACTTTTCCTGGTGCCTGCGCGTACCCCTGGCTGTGGTCTCGCGTACCCCCTGGGTGCAGGCCGCAAAACAAGATCCCAAGGGCTGCAAATGGCCCGCGGGCCGCGAGTTTGAGACCCCTGATGCATAGGAACTTGCCTGTCCATGGATCCCCCACTGATGCATCCTCTCCTTCGATCTTCTTACAGTGGGAATAGGGGGGAGAGAGGAACAGAATTGCGGCACATAACGTTTGAGGATGTAAATGACACAAAATGTGCATTACTATACTAAAGTGTTCCCTAATGCTTGAAGTATAAATAAGTAACTAGTTTTGTTATTGGAAATTAAAAATGTTTTCTAGCTATGTCGGCCGTAATTTCTTTATTAAAAAAATGCTTCTACAAGTCAGTATAGGTTGAAAATGTTATGTGCGGCCCTTTAGTGATGGCGAGGGCCACACTTGTGGCCCTCCATATCAACTCAGTGGCCCACCACTGCCATAGAGAGTGAATGGGTTAAAAATCAATGGATAGAGATGCGTTTTGTAACCGCAGCCATTCAGGTCATGCACAAACATGTCCCAGATGAAGCCCATTGTGGCAACACACGTTGGACAATCATTACTGAACAACTTTGTGCTATAAAGAATAGTAGGACACTTCCCATGTACTTTGCTATTGATTACTTTCAATTATGTCAATTTTGTATGCTTAATACTTGTTTTTCTCACTTAAACAAGATATATATACATATCTGTGATTTAAATGTCATTTATAATTAATAAAGATATGTTCTTTTAATCAACTTTTACATGTTTGTGCCTTTAAAGCCCAACAACACAATGTGGGATAGTAGCTGACTACCTTCTTGAAAGGAGACCCATCCTATTCCCACATTGTCTGTTTATCTTCTCCAAATATTAAGGGTGTGGCACTCTACTTAAGCAGGGTACAGACCTGCAGATATGGGCCAGGTCGATGGCCGCTTCAAGCGCCGTGCGCGTTCATGGCCATCTACCTGGCCCATATAATATGCGGCCATCCCTGTTTTCGAGCAGAACCAATCCAGTGTTCTCCCCAGAGCAGATTGGCCGGGCGGCTCGCCCGGGAGATTTTAGTCCCCGCCCGGCACACAGGTCCTCCGCGGCGAGCAGCCTGACAGGCGGCGCCTCCCATTCTTCAGGAGCGCGCCACAGCCACTGAAAGACTCCGGCCCGCGGCACACTACTGGAGCCGCGGGCCGGAGTCTTTCAGTGGCTGCGGCGCGCTCCTGAAGAATGGGGAGGCGCCGCCTGTCAGAGGACTTGTGTGCTGCCGCTGGCCGGCAGCCTATCAGAGAGGCCGCCGGACCGGTGCAGGCGGCGCGATGACGTCATCGCGCCGCCCGGCTGAAAAAAAAATTCTGGGGAGAACACTGCAATCAATTCCACTTGAAAACAGGGATATCGGACATGACTGTAAACCATGCTTGATGTCCACTGCTTTGCATGGTGCTGTGTCTCCAGATCCTCCGATATCGGCCAGCAGCACGGTGACGTCATCACGCAGCTGCAGGAAACCTCAAACGGCTCCTATATCGAGCTGTGTGTTCCCTGTTTGCATGATGTGGAGGGCTCTGTCAGCACCCCTGTGCTAAGCACAGATACCCGCCCACCGGACCTGCTGTCTCCACGGCGTGGAACCGATTTGCCGGTCAGAAGGCTGTCCATGGAGGGAACGGATGCGGGTATCTGGATTGGCATGCCTCTTAAGGAATGCACTTAACGCAGGGGTGCCGACGGAGCCGATAAGGCCGTGGAAACCTAGCCATAGGCTATGTTTAGATGGCGCCGATACCACCTTAATGCGATAATCACATGCTTTGACAGGGATGTCGGCACATTCCATACACATCAAATCAACAAATCAATCTCACTCGAAAACAGCGAGAGAGCAGAGCCACCTCCGCCGATATGTTGGAAACCCCTGTTCAATCTCCATTACTTTGCACATGGAGACGTGAGTCTTCATGCAAAGTATTGGAGCAGCTGCTGCTCCTGCCTCCTGCACAACCATCCGCTGTCAGTGTGCAGGAGGCGGAGCCAGCACTCCTCACTCTGAAGCTGCGAGAGGCAAGTTAGATTTCTCCCTAGCTGGCAGCGCGTGTTGTGATTCACACGTGCTGGGAGCTGGGGAGAACGCGTCCCCAGGGTCCCCATTGAACCGGATTCGATGTGCCCACGTGGTGCACATCGATTTCCATTCAATTGATCCCAGATCAATTACAGCTTGGTGACGTCACCACACTTTCATTGATTGGGGGCCGATTACACGGGAAGCTACCCATGTGTGCCTAGCTAAAGTCGTATGGTGACCTTAATAGGAAAGCACAAAAGAGAAAGCAATCAAACATGATTATATCCTTGGCAATGGTCAAAATATGCGCTTACTGTACACTGTACTTTCGCTTTAACCTCTCTAACTGCGGAGAGGTCAACAATGCACGCAAGGATCATCTGCGGATTAAGAGATTAAGAGGACAGTCAGTCTCCGAGAGCTCACAACGTCTGCCCATCCCGGACAAACCCCCATTACAGGATGCAGAGGACATCAAGCGGACCTGCCGTGTGCTGGTGACACTACAAAGAACAATCAACCATGTAGACTTCTAAATATAACCATTCAAACCAACCTGCTCATCTAGTTTCTCATGCTGGCATGACTGCTAATGTACAAACAGACGGATCGGAGCCAGACAGCTAAAATATCTGAACTTCTCCTGCAGAAGGTTTGATGTTTCTCTGCTATACTGTCTGCATAAATCTTACAGCGGACCTAGAATCTAATGAAAGTTGAATTGCAGCATCAACCTTTTACACAATTAGTTTCCTTCTCTCAATTAGATTCCACTGCTTCATCTCATGTTGGTAAATCCTGCTTGATCGTGGCAATACCCTCCCTGCAGCCAGCTGCCTGACAGACAGCGCCAAGCTGAGACACAGGAAAGGGGGTGGAGCCAAGCACAGGCTTCTGCAGGAGGGGGGGCCTCCTTGCAGCCTTCATGTCTCCCTCTCTCACCTCTGCCTGTCAGCAGCTCCCAGTTGGTGAGATATTTTCCTACCCTGTGATATTTGACTAAATATCATTAGTAGGAAAATATCTCTCAACACCAGGTGCGCACAGGACCAAGGTGGTCCCCCATCCAAAGTATCGAACAGGAATCAATGTGCAAAGTGGTGCACCTCGATTCATGTTTGGTCGAACCACGATTGGGCGCAACGTGGTGAAATAACAAGTCGATCAAACAGGTATTGACCTGTGTATGGCCACCTTTATGGTCTAATCATTAAAGTCACTGGTATGGCACTTTAAAGCCCCCCATACACCTTAAGATAGATCCATACAATCTCCATTAGATCTACCAACAA
>CM070033.1:12541748-12561187 GCA_036250615.1 Ptychadena robeensis | reverse complement strand
GGTGCGCCTAGATTCCTGTCCAATTGGTGAGCGCTCAAGCATAGAGTGGTGACGTCATTGTGACGTCACTACACTGCGCTCAAACGGGTCATCGATCTCACGTGTATCTACAAGTGTTTGGTAATGTTACACACACTGTTACACAGGCGGTCCGTTGCCATATAGTGACTGCCTGCCGTTCCCCGGGTGTCTGCGGTTTTGGGGTGATAAAAGGGCAGTTGGTAGAGGCTCATGTAACTAGGGCTTAGGGCTTGTTTCCATTATACGTCAGGAACCCCTTCACTAAGCGTATTGCTTAATGGGGATCCCGACGTAGCACATAGACATTGCCTGCTCGGCGGATGCAGAGGCTGAGCGTACTCCACTACGTTGAGCCTTGCATCGGCGGAGTGGCGCGGCGCAGTGAAGACAGATCCTCCGCTGAGAAGGTAAGTCTGTGTGCTACTTCAGGATCCCCGCCAAGCAAACAATGTACAGAAGACACAGGGAGACGGTGTGATGGATTATTCATCCCCAGCGAAAGAAAACCCATAATGTACTGAGAAAAAAACATGGATATTTGTCACAGCGAAAGGAAACAGATGGAGACTCTGAAAAGGACAAAAATAATGGTGTTCATATGTCACATGACACATTCCTTATAGAACAGTCAGCTGAAATCCGCCTCATTCTTCTGAGAAGCATTCACAGTAATCGCGTGTCACCATCAACCGAAAATCTACTTCACTGTAACTACAAGTACGGGCCCCCCCATACACCTTTAGATCTTTCTGTCAGATTTCCTTTAGATCTCCTTTTGTTTTACCAAAACCGTGTAATATGAGGGACATTCTAAACCATCAAGTCTACCTGTGTTCAATCGCAGAGGACCCGGCGCTACATAGTGGTTGGTAGATCTAAAGGAAATCTGACTGAACACTACCCTACCGCGTTTTCAATTGCTTCTGATCGCGACCCCTAGCGGATGTTAGTGGACGTGGTACTAAATCGCGTTCCCAGTGAATAGTCACGCAGTTTTTTACCGTGTCGATTCCTTTCCTATGGGCGCAATCAGACACGATCAGAAAAAGGGCTTGTTTCCACTAGAGCTTGTTTCCACTAGAGGGCTTGTTTCCACTAGGGCTTGTTTCCACTAGAGCGATCGACCTCTGATGGACGGGTTTTTAATCGCGCAGCGGCGCGATTAAAAACCCGTCCATCAGAGGTCGATCGCTGTAGTGGAAACAAGCCCTAAATCAGGAGTAAGAATTAGGGACATGTCTGTAATGGCTTAGATCAATTTGTAGGCTGATTTTGGGGCCAAATTACAACTTCAAACTTTAGATTTCTATTAAATGTTTTGGCCGATTGGCCGCCATGAGCGTGCACGGTGGTCGATCAGGTGAAAATCTGAGCATGTATGGGGGGGCTTTACTGTTTCAATGCACAGTGACGCAGGCAGGGAACACAGTTGTCACTATCGGGAAACTTGAGAAATCCCATTCTTTGGAGTGATTGTAGAACAGTGATGGGCAACTGAGTTGATGTGGAGGGCCACAAGCGTGGCCCTCAGCATCACTAAAGGGCCGCACATAAAATTTTCAGTCTATACTGACTCGTATAAGCATTTTATAATGAAGACATTACATCAGGCAGAGCTAGAAGATATTATTTTTTATTTTATATAACTTCGCGCATTAGGAACACTGTAGTGTGGTGATGCACATTTTGTGTCATACAGTATATATAATCAAAGGTTATGTGCCTCATAGATCTCATCAAAGCCTCTGATAATATCTATCAGATAATAATATATATTATACAACCACCCCCCCCCCCCCCCCCCCCCCCCCCCCCCACCTACCAGTCTGCTGATCCCTCCACCAGCACAAGAGGAGGAGAGGTGAGGGACTTGCTGAGGTACCATCTGGGTCGCTGATTGGCTTTTATGTGCGCTGATCACGTAAGTTTATCGCCTCTCCTCCTCTTCCCATTCTTAAGCTGGCCATACACCTTTAGATCTCTCTGTCAGATATCCTTTAGATCTACCACCATCCATGTAGTTCCGGGTCCTCTGCGATTGAACACAGGTAGACTTGATGGTTTAGAAAGTCCCTCATATTACATGGTTATTAAATGGTTATTATTACATGGTTATTAAATGGAGATCTAAAGGAAATCTAACAGAGAAATCTAAAGGTGTATGGGGACCCTAAGCGTCCAGATTTCTCTGTCAGATTTTCCACAAAAATGTGGAAAAGTTCGAATACTTTTGCAAGCCACTGTATGTAGTCAGGTTTCTACAGTACTTACACACAGCTGTAACGCAAGCATTTCCCATACATTTGTATTGCTAATGTGTGCAATGTGTACTGTGCAACACACTCATGTTGACACTCACAAGTTCATTACTGCTATGCAGCATGTGTAGTGTGAAAGAGCCCTTAGGGATTCAGGGAAAAGGAGAGGACTGAAACTGATATTTATGGAACTAACATAAACGAGGCAACTAATGTCTTACTTAAGCCCCCTATACACGTTCCGATTATTCTCCCGACCGATTTTTCGTCCGATCCTGTCACCCGATTTTCACCTAAAATGTTATGGTCGGTCGGCTGGCACGAAAAATCGGAATTCAAATTATCACCGATCCATCAGCCCGACTCTATTTATTAACAGCAGATCGACCAAAAATTTACGGACAGGTCCGAAGCGGTCCCGACCGATTTTTCGGCCGATTTTGAGAAATCGGGATCGGTCGGGTATATAATTCCGAATCCGATTAATCTCCCGATCGATTAATCTCCCGACCCGATCGGTCGGTCGGGCAAAATTCGTACGAAAAATCGGAACGTGTATGGGGGGCTTTAGACTGCAATATATTATAGATTTAAAAAGCCATCACATCCCAACCCCCACCTTTATTTAATACTTAGGGGTGCACATAACTTTTTTAGTGAGCCCCTCACTAGTGTTGAGCTTGAATATTCGAATTGCGAATATCTGCTATTCGAGAATTCGTGAATATGGCGCCAGATATTCGCAATTTCGAATATTCGCAATTGGGATGCTTATGGGCATGGATTGCAAATATATATTCACAATGCGAAAATAATAGCAATAATTTTAAAGGTAATTGCGATGCGCTCGCAATTGCGAATATCGAATCGAATATTAGTAGATTTATTCGAGAAATATCACAAATTCGAATATTGCCTGTGCTGCTCATCACTATTCCTCAGATGAGTACCAGGAGATGGTGTTTGGTACTTACCCCATATGTAGGGTGGTCCTCCTCACTGTCCTCTGCATCAGCCTCTTGCATGATAGATTCTGCTGCAGATTGGACCTCTTGTCTGGTCTGGTTTTCCATCACTTTCTGGTCACCAGGACCAACAAGTAGGCTAAATGTTCTGACTGGACACAGTCACAAAACAAAATTAATAGTCAGAGGTTCTAATCATTTAAAACAGAAAATGTATTTGGTATTCACATTGCAGTTTGTCTGAAAAAGTAAGTAGGGTATAAATCAACTGAATTCATGGGCATACGAACAGTGGTTCTCAACCTGTGGGTCAGCACCCCCCTTGGGGGTCCGACGACCATTTCACAGGGGTCTTCAAGTTCACCAGAAGGATCGGTATTAAGGAGGGAGAGTTATGCCCCCTGCCTATACTTAGGAGGGATGGGGCGTCACTCTCCCTTCTAACTTACCACCCCGCACATCATTTGCACAACGCCCCCTTTGTGTTATCGGTGACACGATCGGGGGCGGACCCGGAAGCATCAGCATACATGCCCATGCTCCCGACCGCCGGGGGAATCCAGCGGACAGGTGAGTATCTCTCTAGTTAACTCGGGCCAAACACCCAGGAGGTTAAGGTGGATATTTATGTTTCAATCAAATGGGATTGTTTAAGTCGATGATTTGAAAATTGATCCATTCAACCAAAAGTGATGGAAATGGAACATAAAATCGATCTAGCACCAATCACACATGTTGGTAATAGTGATGAGCAGCACAGGCAATATTTGTATTTGCAAAATATTGCAATTTTTTTGCCTAATATTCACAGTAATTTTGATAATTCAAGATCTCCAGTCATTATTACCTTCATTGAAAAAATCTGCACTTTTACATGTGTTTATTACACAATGTGTGTTGTCACGGTGACATCTAGTGGCAGAATGTGAAATAGCAGCTGCAGTGTAATCACCACATGAGACAACACTCATAGAAGTAATGCATTGCAGAGATCGGCACTTGTACATGTGAATATTAGGAGCGCAATGTGTGTTGTCACAGCGACATCTAGTGGCAGAATGTGAAATAGCCGCTGCAGTGTAATCACTACTAGAGATGGTCGAATTGTTCGACTTGCTAATTTTGTAAGCTGATTGCATAGCCTCTGAAAATGATATCATCACCAAAGTCGCTGGAGATGAAGATAAGTTTTGCTCTAGCACATGTAGTTTTTGCATAAATTAAGTTTAAAAAGGGTTGTGGGAACATTTGAATAAAAAAAGTTTTGCTCTATCACATGTAGTTGGTGAAGTTGAAATTCAGATTTTTGACATTTTGACTTTGAACTAATTTGTGCAAAAACTATTTGTGTTAGAGACATACTTTTTTTTGTAGTATACCCCCAACCCTTTTCTTCATCTCCAGCAAGTTTGGTGATGATACCATGCTCAGAGGCTTTGCAATTAACTCAAAATAGTCGAAATGGTAGAATTTTTGAAAAACAATCCGACCATCTCTAATCACTAAATGAGACAACACTCATAGGATTAATGCATTGCAAAAATCAGCAATTGTACATGTGAATATTGTGTACTTTCCCCAGAATCTCACATATTCGAGATTCCGAAGATATATCGCTATATTCCAGATCTTTGCAAATTCTGGCGGTGCTGATATTCAAACACTAGTTGGTGAATTGCAGAGCATCATTAAAGTATCTGACAGGACATTGGATGTATCTGATGATACTATGCAGTGACGTAGGAACCACCATAGGAGCCATAGCGGCCGCTATAAGGCCTGCAGCCACAAGGGGGCCCCCACTCCTGGCTGCCTGATCTTTCTCCAATATTCGGTATTCTATCTGCGGTATTCCAGAGTCCATCACTTTTATTAGGGTCCCCATACACCTTTAGATTTCTCTGTCAGATTTCCTTTAGATCTCCTCTTGTTTTACCAAAACCATGTAATATGAGGGACTTTCTAAACCATCAAGTCTACCTGTATTCAATCGCAGAGTACCCAGCACTACATAGTTGTTGGTAGATCTAAAGGATATCTGACAGAGCGATCTGAAGGTGTATGGCCAGCTTTAGAGATGTTAGAATTTTGAACATTCCACTATAACTTTGCAAGTTAATTAAGCTATGTACCTTTCTGTTTTTGTTACAGATCTCAGTGGACTGGCAGGGTGGTTATACTTTTTATATTGCTTTTAGCGCACTGAATGGGACCACGAGGCGGGTTTTGTATTGACCAGGCAACACGATTTTAAAAAACAATTGCTTTATGCAAGATCGGTCCATAAAGTAATGAATGGGCACGATTTCTCATCGGCGGCCATTTGCCTATGTGAGGACAAGCTCATGCACATGCAAATTAATGGACGCGACCACCCGTGATTGTCGTGCGCAAGTTGAAATCGCACTAGTGGGAACAAGCCCTTAGTCTGAGGGCTATATAGGTGTGCTTCACCCACACTTACTTGCTGAGCATTTACTTACCTTACTGGCATCCTCATCTGAACCCTGGATTTCTGAACTCCTGTTGGTCCACTACTAGTGATGAGCAGCATAGGCAATATTCAAATTTGCGATATTTCGCGAATGATTCTACTATTATTCGATTCAATATTTGTGAATATTTGCAATTGCGCGCACAACCCTTGACTTCTGAACTCTTGCCTCCCTGCATTTGGATGTGCAGTGTCTTGTTTGTTTGCAGTAAGTTCACAATAAACCCCTTTGTGCACCATATCCCCAGGGCCGCTGTCAGGGGGGGACAGGGGGGACTCCCGTCCCGGTCCCGGGCAGCTAGGGGGGCCCGACAGTCAGCACATGGGGGCCCCGGCGTGCTGACTGATAGGTACAGCAACCTCTGCTCACTGTACCTTCCATGGTCCTTCCATGGGGCCCGGACATTTTTGCTGTACCGGGCCCCATGATTTCTGACGGCTGCCCTGCATATCCCTGTCTGATTGTCAGTGTGTGCTGCCTGTCTGGTCGCCCCCTCTTGTCTGGATCCTGACAGGTGGTATTATAGATCAATGTTAGACTGACAGCTGATATTTCACTCACACAAGCTGATCGAATCTAAAGGTAGCCATAGACGGTCCGATTCCCACCCCATTTTTCGGGCAATCGAACTCCAAGCGAGTTCCTGCAGATCGCACAGTGATTGGACATGTCGGTAAATTCCTGGCCGGACGCAATATTTTGGATGGGGACCATCCTCTGAGCGACCGGCTGCAGCGCAATGATGTCATCGTGCTGCAATCAGCCGCTATACATTTGGGAGGGGATCGGACCGTTTATGCTTACCTTAAGATTGATCAAGCCAAAGGGTGCATGGCCACATTTAGGGCTCGATTACACGGGTGGTTAACAATAGACCAGTAAACAACCATTTAGAGCAACCGACTGGCAGACGTATCGTTTTTCAGGCTTTTGCCTGATAAACCTGTCACAGGGTCATTACCTAAACCACCACCAAGCACCTGCACAAGTTTGCAGCTAACACTGACGATAGTTGTTGATGACTTTGGCTGTTTAGGGTTGTTGTGCTGTTGCAGAATAAATTCAGGGTCAATCATACACCTCACTGATGATATTACATGATGGATAAGTATCTGCCTGTATTTCTTAGCATTGAGAACACCATTAATCCTGACTTATTCTCCATTTGCAGAAATGCAGCCCCAAATGTTCAAGGAATCTCCACCATGCTTCACAGTTGCCTGCAGACACTCATTATTGTACCACTCTCCAGTCCTTCCACGAACAAAATGCATTCTACTACAGCCCAATATTTAACACCAGTCCAGAACACTGGCTGCCATTTTTCCGCACCCCAATTCCTATGTCTTCTGCAAACGCCTATGTGTCGCTTGGCCTATGAAATCATACTTTAATGTATGTAGTCTAAGTGTGGGCGAGCTGCTAGTCCCAGCCTGGCTTGTTGGCCATCACTAGAATTTATTCCATTTCATTTGCACTTCATGAACAGAGTGACATGGCTGATAACAGAGGACGAGGATTGATGATCTCAGAACATATTAAACCTCTAATACTGAGGATGACACCCTACTATTATCAAAAGGGCCGTGTCAGCCATATTTTATAGGCCTGCTCCTCCATCCTCGCACCTCCTCGTTCAGTGGCGGGCCAGAGCGCTATAGCAACCGACAGAAAATGCTAAGAATGTGCTCATTACACCAAAACGTCCAAGTCCCGGAAAACATATAAAACAAGATTTTATTGAAGTAGAAAGTCCAGGGTTATCAGAATAATAATTTCATTCATAGCTCGGTGACACCGACACCAGAAACTGCAAAATGTTGTGTTTTATGTGTGATTTTATACAGCTTCCATAGTGATTTATAATACACAAGTACACAGATGTTTATAGTAAGGCAGGGGTGTCCAAACTTTTTACAAAGAGTAGCCAGGTTAAAATGTGTGGGGACCGACATGCAGCCTGACATGCTTTGAACCATCAGGACACTTTTACACTATGAGATAGCGCTTATTATGAGCTCACACGTATAACAAGCAGTGTGTTATATAGTTACCGTATATACCCAAGTATAAGCCGACCCGAATATAAGCAGAGGTACCTAGTTTTATCTATTGACTTGAGTATAAAGCTGGCCATACACCTTTAGATCTCTCTGTCAGATATCCTTTAGATCTACCAAAAACTATGAGTTTATAAAGTCCCTCATGTTACATGGTTTTGGTAAAACAAAAGAAGATCTAAAGGGAATCTGGCTGGCAATCACCAGGCAATTGACCAGGTGATTTTCACTGGCGACCTTTTTTCAAGAACGCCACCATTATAAAAAAAAAATCACCTCCATAGAGAATGAATGGAAGCGATTTTTTATAGCCTCCACGCGATTCCACTATCTTCAGTAAAAAATACCAAATAGCCCACAAGATGGCGCTGCCATGCAGGTTTGCTTATTATTATTATCTTGTACTTATATAGCACCAACATATTACACAGCACTTTACACAGCATATATAGTCATATCACTAGCTGTCTCTCAGAGGAGCTCACAATCTACTGTCCCTACCATAGTCATGTATATGTAACTAACACAGTCATATGCCACATGGTACTAACGTGTCTTAGGGTGTGGGAGGAAACCGGAGCGCCCGGAGGAAACCCAAGCAGACACGGGGAGAACCTACAAACTCCTTGCAGATAGTGCCAAGCCGGGATTTGGACCTAGGACTCTAGCACGGCATGGTCAGAATGCTAACCACCTGAGCCACTGTGCTTACAGTTCACTGCAGATACTTTAGAATACCGAATACACTTCGGACCATTCACAGAGGCTGCCGGCGCCTGCAGAGAGACCAGTGAACACCCGGACAGGTAAAAAAGACCCTGACTCTGACCCTGACTCTGCTTATACTCAAGTTTATGGTAAATGCTGCATTGTATTCACTGGGAGCTTGCTGATGGTGAATGAGAGACTAGTACACTAAAGCTAGGCATACACTAGTAGATCTGTAAAAAGATTTAAGTACAATGAATCAACTGGCGCGCTCAAGGTGATTGATTGTACTCTAATCTGTTTACAAACCTACCTGTGTGTGCTTTCCTTCGTGCGGGATCAATAGAGCCTGCTCGAAGAAACTCGATTGAACGGGGTTCTAACATGTTGGAAAATCCTGTTCAATCTCCATTACTTTGCATGGAGACGTGAGTCTTCATGCAAAGTATTGGAGCAGCTTCTGGACCTGCTGTCAGTGTAAAGGGGGCAGAGCCAACACGCCTCTCTATGAAGCTGTGTGAGTGAGACTGCTTCTCCCCAGCTCCCAGCCAGTGTTGTGATTCACACGTGCTGCGAGCTGGGGAGAACGGGTCCCCATTGAACAGGAATCGATGTGCCCTTGATTTCTGTGCAATCGACCCCCGATCAATAACAGCGTGGTGACGTCACCACGCTGTGATTGATTGGGGGTCGATTGCATGGGAATCTACTCGTGTGTGCCTAGCTTAAGTAACGGACCTCACTAGTAGTCATGCTTATTCATCGCTGTTTGCTGTTTGCTAAAAGCTCATCAATACGGGGAAACAATCCCACAAGGAATACGTACGCGGTGATTTAGGTTGTGAGCCCACAGTAGACCTTGATCCTCAGCGTGATGTCACCTCTCAGCTCTGTCACATATTAATCAGCGCACCGCACACGGCGCTGGTACATGTTGTGATGCTGATCCCACAAGTGACGGGCATTGTTCCCGATTGATTCAGCTACGGTAATTTGTAAGAATCCGCTCCATTCATATATTCAAGTGTTTCGTGTGGGAACAGAGGCTCTATCTCTGCGTCGTTATTACATTACTCAATCGATAATGTACAATAGAAATGTATGGTTCTCACTCACTGACTCATTGTGTTTCCCCAGGGATAGAGACAGGAGGTTACATACTGAGGGGGATCAGCAGAACTTATCTATGCGGTATATTAAGGGGGCATGAACTATGAGGACATCTCTTATGAAGTCAGTACCATAGTACTTGTTTGGTAGAGGATTTCAGCAGGTCCGAGCAGACAGCAGAGGTTGACGTACTGCCCTGCATTAACCTCTCGGTCGGCGGACCCGCTGAAAGCCGTGTGTACAGGCGGTGTACAGTCATGTGTCATGCGACTAAGGAGGTATCCGTGATCCCTAAACGCCATATAAACATAGAGTAGGGTTGTGGAAACATTACATTAAAAGTATTTCTCTAAAGCTAGCCATACACGTGTCGATTCCCATCCGATCGATTCCGGTGAAGCCACAGGTGTTGATCGATCGACCATACAAGTCTGTGCCTACCACTTTAGGCCACCAATTCCTGGACGATTCTGTTACCAGTCGATCGATTCACAAATGTCAACGCCCCTTGATGTGTGCCCGATCGATCAGAAAACACCAACAGGTTGGTTCTCTGGCCGATCCGATTTGGGGGCCATGTGGATCGGGCGGGGTCGATCGGTCAAGGTCGGCTGCACTCGATTCCTCGTCGATCGATCGGCGTGCACACGCCCGGTGATCGATCGACCAGGAATCGTGTGGGAAATCGACCCGTGTATGGCTACCTTTACACAAGTAGGTGATTGTAGTAGTAGTACATTGTGAGCTGATTGCAGATCATCACCATCATTGCTGGAGAGGTAGAGAAGGGCTGTGGAAATTCTGCAAAATACTACTCTAGCTCATGTAGTTTTTGAATGCATTGAATTTTAAATCAATGTAGAGGCAAATGCTAGAGCAATACTCTATGTTCCCACAACCCTTCTCTACATCTCCAGCAATTTAACTCCTAAATAAACAAGCCACAATTTTGCAACCATCTCTGCTTGGTTTAAGGCTATGTCTCCACTGCGTTGTGTGATTCATCGGGACCCCCTACGTTAGGCACAGTGCTTGGCGGGGGTCCCCACGGAGCACATACACATTATCTGCATGGCGGATCCTCTGGCAGAAGGAAGTGAATCTGTATGATTTAAGCTGGCCATAGACATCTAGATTTTTCATGCAATTCTTGTGCGACCATGAGTCGGCTACAAAACTGCAGAGAATCCTGTGTGCTCCACTAAAACAGGGATTCCCATCAGATTGTAGCCAAATAACTTGGAGGGGAGACTCCCAACCACAGTAACTGCTTACAATAGGATCGGCCACAAAAAGTACTGGCAGGACGGATCGCCATGCTTTGTGGGTGGAAACCTCAAGGTGGGCACCCCTGTAGTTGTGGGCAACCAACCACCATGCGTTCGGCGTACCAACCACCATGCGTTCGGCGTAGCCGATCGCCCACAACTATGGCCAGGAATCGACACGTTTATGGCCGGCTTTAAATTTAGTCGATTGCTCTGGAGAAAGTTAATGGAGACATGTGATCGTTCCTATCGATCGACCCATGCAGGCTTAATGCCACTTTTATCGTTTTCGATTGCTTCAGCGATCAGGGATAAATCACATCGACCATAAATCGCATCCTGAAAATAGTGCACTTTTCAATCGATGCGCAACTTACGACCGAAGACTCAATCGCATGTCCCGATCGTATAACAAATCGATCTCAGGGGAATCTAAGCATCTAAGGCCAGCTATGGCCAGCTTTACCCATACTTCCTGTTATAGGGTCAAAAGTAAATCCTTGCAAGAGTACTAATGTTACCCAACTATTTCCAAAACTATACCTAATAAATGTATTGGCTGCAGATAACCTTTACTTGTGGTAATACTCGTCACAAGAGGATTACAGCAGGTAGGCTGCCACTGATTACCTCTTCTTTAAGGTGGGTTGTTATGCTCATAGTTTTTGGAGATAATGGGTTACTGACCAAGGACAATTGTCTAAGCCCCAGATGCCCAACCTGCGGCCCTTTGGGTGTTCTTCAGCGGCTCCCAAAACCCAACTGTTAATACATAGGGCATAGGAACTCACCTGTCCGTCAATCCCCAGCTGACTCGTCTTCTCCCAGTTAGAGATGGTCGAATTTTTCGACTTGATAAATTTGTGAGCTGATTGCAAAGCCTCTGAAAATGGTATCATCACCAAACTTGCTGGAGATGTACAGAAGGTTTGAGGGAACATTTGAATAAAAAAGTTTTGCTCTAGCACATGTCGTTTTTGCATAAATTAAGTTAAAAAAAAAAGTTGAAATTCCAATTTTAGACATTTTGACTTGACTTTGAACTTAATTTGTGCAAAAACTATTTGTTTTAGAGACATATTTTTTTTTTTTGAGTATACCCCCAAACCCTTCTCTACATCAGCAGGAAGTTTGGTGATGATACAATGTTCAGGGGCTCTGAATTAACTCGAAATCGTCAAATTTTTTTTTTTAAATGTGACCATCTCTACTTCCAGTCGCTGATTGGCTTTATATGCATTACCATACTAATGTTTGAAGTATAATTTAACACACATTTTATTGTTTAAAAATAAAAAAAATAATGTCTTCTAGCTCTCCATGCTGTCGTTCTTTTATTAATACATGCTTATACAAGTCAGTATAGATTGAAAATGTTATGAGCGGCCCCTTGGTGATGCCGAGGGCACTTGTGGCCCTCCATATCAACCCAGTTGCCCAACACCGGTCTAAGCTTCTCCCAGCTCCTAACCTTTAAATATAACACTGTAACCTCCCTGACCATAACCTACATGAATCCCAGGGAAGGAAGCTCTGTAGCAGACTACTTGTGCAGATACTTCTATTTTCAATTGTCGTCGTTCTGCATGAATATTTAACAGTGCCTAATTGCCAGATCCCACAACTAATGATACCCGTGTGAGATGCCTCTAACGAGAGTCGCTTGAAGATGAGCCATCCAACCATGACTCTTTTCCTGTGAATATGAATCCTCTCTCTCCAAGCTGTGCCATTCACCTGTAATTAGTATGATGTGTCAGCTTCCATCTAAATCCAGGGCTAATTTAAAGAGGAACATCAAATATTAAAACATCTTCAATACCCTAAAGGGTTTAAAGCGGTTCTATCAGCTCCCTTTCTACTTTCTATTATTAGTATAATATACTGGGGCAGATCAGGGGTTAAAAAAAAACGTATCTGGGTGATAGTCCACGAAATTCTCGCAACACTCCTCCTCTCCAGTAAAGTAGCACCAAGGTGGGCTCAGGCAATTATTGCATTCTTTTGCCTAATATTCACAATATTTAAACATAAATTTGAGAATCCGTGATCTCCAGTCATTATTACCTTCATTGTGCAAATCAGTACTTGTACATGCGCATATTACTAAGGCTAGGGCTTCACCATGTGCTGGCATCCGCAAGCCTCTGTTGCATTCCTATGGACGCTAATGGCTGACGTCAAAGTGATGGAGGCTCAGACATAGTGATGAGTGGAATAGGCAACAGGGCCGCCATCAGGGGGGGACAGGGGGGACTCCTGTCCCGGGCCCGGGCAGCTAGGGGGGCCCGACGGTCAGCACGAAATTCGCGATATTTCACGAATGATTCTACTTATATTCGATTCTATATTCGGAAATAACATGCTATGTTTATTTTTGCAAAGCGAATATTATTTTCGCAATACATGGCCATACCGCGAATATTCGGAATTGCGAATATCCACCGCCATGTTCGAGATATTGGCAAATTCTTGAATTGATGATATTCGCGAAAAATATTCGACATTCGAATATTCAAGCTCAACACTACTCAGACATAGGGGGGTTTTCACATGTGTTGGGACCTCCACTAAGTGTATTGCTTGACGGGGGGTCCAGATGGAGCACATTCACTTACCGGTTTGGCGGATGCTGTGTCTTCACAGCGCCAAGCCGTTCCGCCAATGCATTGCCGGATGTCTAAACATAGAATCCACTGAGCAGGTAAAGTCTATCTGCTAAGCAATAGGCTTAGTGGAGTGGGTCCCTACGGATGTGGAAACATAGCCATACAGATCGGGAGCTCTGATGGGCTGTGGAGACAGCCCTGTCAAAGCCCCATTGCCATCTATGGGCGGCTCGTTATTGCACCCCACTAAAAGCCCTGCATTCAACGCAGGGACTTTAGCGCATGTGGAGCCCTAGCCTAATACTTACAGGTTAATTAACCTCCACCAACTCCCCTTGTCTTTGAAAGGCACATTGGAGTGTTCACTCCTTCGGGATAAGCATTGATGTAAGTCCTCCTTGTTCTCAGCAAATTCTGAAGAGGGAAATTAATAGAAAACATAAAACCCCTCTCTCCCTCTGTCTCTGATCCGTTCCCGGTATTCTCCTGGAGTTCAGTCTTGTGTAACTATTTTTCTTTTGTGCTCTAATCAAGAGACTTCATACCATCAATGCTGGAGACTAATTATGAATTTGTGTTTCCCGCGGGGCATTTCCTCTCTCTTCCGCAAGTCACATTCCGTCTGAAGACTTTTCCATCAAGCCCCATAAGAGTAATCAATGTCAGTGGAAGAGAATACGATAGCAAACAACTTTGAGGCAAGTCCATTATAAGAGTATTCAGCTACTGTCTGACCATAAAAAAATGTCATATCTTTCCAAGGGCCCGTAGACGTCAATTTCATAAAACTCCATCTGTGGAAAACAAAAACAAAACACAGTTCAGATCCAAAGTCTATAAAACTATTACAGAGCACAAACATGGGTTACTTGACCTGATTTAACCCAAACATTAGTTTGTGATACTGGGGGAAATCTTCAGAAATGTAACAGGAAGCAGTGGTGTAGGAACCACTATAGCAGCCATAGCAGTGCTATGGGGCCCATGTTCACAAGGGGACCCACCACTCCTGGAAAGACAGGCATTGGAGTGACAAGTTAGGATGTGGGGCATAAAATTTTTGCTAGGAGCCTAGTCATCTAGCTACGAAAGGAAGTTAACCCTATAGTCCCCATTCTCATTGTTATGGTCTCAGGGGGATCACCAGTCTCAGTTCGGGTAGGATACCCCAATCTCCACTGCGGTCTTCACGTTCAGCCAAGCCCCCCATTGAACGTCATTCACAGGAGATCAGTCCAACACATGGAGTAGCCAAAGGGTTAAGCTGGCCATTCACAGCTTGATTCCCCTGCAATCGTGGTGCAATCGTTTGCAGTGCGTTGATCACACAATGATCATTCGGGGAATTGATCCCTGCCCAATACTTTGGATGGAGATCCAAAGTAATGGTGATCGAACAGGGAAATACCGACATGTTGGATCCTTATAAGATTGACATTTCTTTGGGGAGGGACCCAAGGTGGATTCCCAAACGATCGGCCACAACAAACGTGCATTGCCATTGATCATTGGGGAATTGAAGCGAAAAATTTAGCTGGCCCCTCAGCTGATCGGCAGACACCCCTTTGTGTAAGTAATGGGCACCCTTTTCAAAGTAATTGGATTGGCGATGAATTTACCAGCATGACCACCATGCGATCCATTTTGCAATTCAGGTCTATTTCACCAGGTGGGGCCACCCAATTTTTGGCCAAGACTGCCCCTCCCACTGTGTGATGGTGTGCCTAGGCGCGACATCATACAGCCGAAAGGGCAACTGGAACATCTGTTCCAAGTGTCCCTGGGGCTGTATGACTTCATGCCTGTACAGTCCCGTGGGGGGAATTTGTAGTGGGTGCGGAGTGCCCTGGGCCAACATCTCCCCCAGCTTTTGATGTGCTGAGGTGGGGTTCTAGTACTGGCGAACCAAATGGGCGGAAGTGGATTCGGATCATATATATAATATTAGAAATTGCTTTAAATAATATACTATACTTTATATAGATTATATGACATCTACCCTTTAAAGCCTCTCTGTAAATCAAATTTCAGGATGTCCTGCGACTGTCCTTCCAATTTATCCGCAATACCAACACAGACAGTACTCCAAGGGAATGGATATCTCCTCGTCACAAACACAATTACTGACCTAAAGAGCGTCTTCATTTAATTTAGCAGTGCATCTCTCTACATCTGTCTACCATGTAATATCATTACTGGCCTACGCTGAGCTCTCCCAGGTTACATACTAGTACAGAGGGATTCCGTCCCTTTATTGACCCATTTGGAGCCTCCAGAATTTTTGTCCAATCTACAAAGTCTAGTTTTGCTGCATAGAGCAGATTTCTACAAGGGATGGTCAAATTCTGCTAAAGGTCCCCATCATCTTTTTTGCTTTATGTGTTCCATTGCCATTTCTATTCCCAATTAACACTGACAATTAAAAAGTTCTAACTGCTTAACTTTTATTACGAGTATCGGCACTTCGATAATTCACGAAGATCTCGAATGTAGCGCTATATCTTCTGAATCTCAAATATTCAACATTCTGGGGAAAGTACCATGCTCACTGTAATGACCCCGGCTGTACCAGGTACCGCCTGCTGGTGGCGCTGTGCTTGCCCTTTCCTGGGTTGTTTCCACAGTCACCAGCAGGTGGCTCCCTGCAAGCGTGGTCTGGGTTGAGGTCACCTGCCTTGTTACCTTGTAGGCTATATAGGTGTGCCTCACCCAGACATGGGGACTGAGCATTTTTACTCCTCTGATTCTGAAGCCTGAACCATGAATAACTGAATCTGAACTCCGGACTATTTTTGTTTCTGTTTCCGTAAGTGCACAATAAACCCTTATTGTTCACCCAATCCCCATCTGGTTGTCAGTGTGTGCTGCCTGTCTGGTCGCTCCTTCTGCTCTGGATCCTGACAGCTTGCGTTCGAAATATGCGCATGTACAATTGCCGATTTTCACAATGAATCGTCTCATGTGGTGGTTACACTGCAGCTGCTATTTCACATCCTGCCACTAGATGTCGCTGTGACAACACACATTGTGCCCGCGATATGCATGTGTATTGGCCGATTTTCCCAATAAAGGTAATAATGACAAGATCACGAATTGTCCAATTTACTAGGAATATTAGGCACCAAATTTGCGATATTTTGCAAATACAAATTCAAAGAAGGGAAGTTGGAACCTTTTGATCCGTCTAATACTAGCCTCTGTAGCAACTGACAATGCTGCTGTCCAAGGGTGACTACCTGTCTTTAGACAACATTAGTAAACCATAGTGGGGTCACATATCAATCTTTTAAAAGCCAGGACACATTTAGTTCAAACTATTTCATAAACCCAAACCAACATGTTTGAACTGTGGGATGGAATATTAAACAGACGTGTACTTTTTTAATCCATCTAGGTTGTCGCAAATTGGATAACTTCCTACGTTGTGAAGGAGCGCCGTGCTTGTATTTCACCGTAGTCAGATATATTCATGTATCTCCCACATGAGCAGATCCTTTACAGCCCTGCCTGGAGCAGCAGCAAGTTAACAAGCCAAGAGCTTGTGGTTCAGCGACGGGCCTGGAAATCAGTCATTATTAAAATAGAAAGTGGTGGGAGACATGGAGAGAGAGAACTATTACCCAGAATCCTCCTGACCTACATTCAGCTGAATAGACGGTTCACTTATTCTACTGGTGCTGCCCTTGCAGATCTGATAGAAAACTATTTTTCTTCATGCCTAACTCCATTAATATAGTTTTCTCCAGAATCAGCTTTGTGTGCAGTAAACAGCTTTACAAAACAATATATTATCTTATACAGCAGTGACATCATTATTGTGCTGTGCAGAGAGAGTACAGAGAGCAAAGCTGTAGGAAGGACCCACTACAGGAAAGGGCTGAGACCAGACCAGTCACCTTGTAGAAGCAAAGAGAAGTAGAGATGATCAAAAAAAATTTTTTTTTTTAAAGATTACAGAGTTACATTTTTTGTGCCCCCCAAAGCATGCCCCGGCATTATTCACGTGAGGACTTTGGATGCCTATCTCTGTCGGGAAAAGATCCCTTTTCACCACAGAAAGATCCCTGGCAGAGGACACCAAAAGGTCACAGTGACCTAAAATAGGGTCCTGTGTATACTGTAAAGTGCTATATATAGTTGGATGTCCCTTTAAGGGCTACACCTTTTTGCAAGGACAGGGTTAAAGGTTTTCCCGCTGTTTTGGCTACTCTGCCCAGCTACAGGCCTTAAGCCAGCCCCTTTCTGAGGTTATAAATATTAGGTCCTCCGAATATTCTGGGCTTTTGATGCTTCCCTGAGGACTGCAGCTTCCCTCAGATGTGTCCCCAGACGAGAATCCCTGGGTGAGGTGATCTCCACTGTGCTAAGTGTGACTCCCTGACTGGATTGCTTATCATTTTTCATCCAGGTGAGCACCTACAGCACCCCTGTCCACCTGACTCTGCAAAGAAGAATGCCTATGCTTGACCCCCTTCTCTGCCCTTGGGAGTTGGTGTCAGTACATAGCCCGTATTAAACAGTAAATAGCCCCTACCAGCTGTGTGGACCTTCGTTTAATGGTGTGTAATCGGTGTATGGTGCGTGAACAGAGGACATCCGTCTGAAAAACAACCTGGTCGTGGAAGTTGCTACACTACTATGCAAACCACAATGCAACACCGCTTTTTGCAGTTAAAATGAAGCCAGAGCCACACTCAGGAATACCGCCAGAGAGTATAATGTCTAAACCTATGGCTAAAAAGTTTGAATTATAAAACTTCCTATGCTATCACTGCTTGTGCATTTTTATTATTGCTGGCTTTAATTAGCTTTTGTTCGTAATGAACACGCAACATAACGGTCCTTAATGTGAGTTGGGATTTTGCAGGAGGGTGAATGAACAGAGAGACGACCTTCTCACTCAGCCCTCTGGTAAAGGTTCCTGAAAAGCATCATTTTATTATTGTGTTTGATGTAACTATCCGCTCTCCTCTATACAGAGGTTAGGGAGCCACAGATGAGCGCATGATCTCCTATACGCAATTGTAGCACAGGCCTTAGATGACCTCTAGACTGGAGTCTGCTTACAAAATCAATGCAAAGAGAGAGAAAAAATACAAACGGATGCTTGAAAAGGTAAAAATATCTTTTATCGAACCAGAGCTGACACAGCTGTGGGGTGTTTTTCATGCCGGGGAACATGATATTTCCAGGTCACGTGACTCCCGGCGGCTCATATGGCAAAATATCAGGATAAAATTCTAAATATGGGTCATGCACAATATTTACTTGGAATCTTTGCACATAAATAGCATCAGCATACGTGGAATCTTTTCAGATCACCGTTTGGCTCAATCTAATCCTACAATCGAATATCCTTTCCACCATTTAGGCACCAAACTAAATCAAGATTAGTATACAAGTTCATCTAAACATTACCACTGATGGTTATAATTACTATGCAATCTCAACTCCACTAATAACCCCGGAAGCCAACCAATGACAATGCTGAAAGTCCTGTGAACATCCTAATTTATTTTGGTTAGAACAGGAGAGGTACTGCGCAGTGTCCATACATACAGAATAACATCAGAATTCAAAAATTACACCCAACATACAGAACAAACGAAGAAGTACAATGCAGACTCCATACATACAGAAGAACAGATACTGAGGTTCATGCCTGGCTTACAGAACACGAGTAGCAGTACTGCGCAGTGTCCATACATACAGAATATGAACAGAAACTGAGAATCTCACCTGAGTTATAGAATAAGAGAAGGGGTACTGCGCAGTGTCCATACATACAGAAATAGAACAGATACTTAAAATCACACCTGAGTTATAGAATAAGAGAAGGGGTACTGCGCAGTGTCCATACATAAAGAATAAGAACAGATACTAATAATCACACCTGAGTTATAGAATAAGAGAAGGGGTACTGCGCAGTGTCCATACATACAGAA
>CM070033.1:12516335-12533070 GCA_036250615.1 Ptychadena robeensis | reverse complement strand
GGCGGATATTCGCAAAATTACGCGAATTCGAATATTGCCTAGTCGCTCATCACTAGTCAGTGGGACTCCGGAAGGCAATTTGTGGGCAAACAGCGAGCATGTGTTATGTCTGCGTCTTGGGACAAGCCTTTAACAACATTTAATATCTAGGTTGAGTAAAAAGTAATCTAAGGTTCAGGAATTAACCAACGTCAGGAGCCAACTGTTAACGAACAAATTTTATTCCCAGAAATCTAACAAGGGACCGCCAGTAAAATTTCAGTACAGATAAAACGTTCAACAATAAGGGATGACCTCAATAGTCCAAGAGTACCCAAACCCATTTAGTCCCTGCACCCACATGGGGTCAGGGGAAGTAAGGACAGAATTGACTAGTTGTTGTGTAGTCACTGGGAGACCTCCACAGACTGGCAGGGACGCACTGATTAGAAACTCTCCAGCGGCCATTGGCTGTCCTCCACGTGGCACAGAATCTTGGCAAGGGTAGAGACAGGACCCGGCAAGGCAAACACGTAACTGGGGCTGTGATATTTCGCTCCCCGGCTGCCCGCACTGAGGCAGATATAGAGTTTCGGGCCAGCTACCTCCACTCCAACAAACTCCTTCTTGCTGAGCTGCTGCAGGTCCCTTATGTACACCAGGGACCCAGGAGAATCATGGTTCTGAAAATTAAGGGGACATTACCCTTCATTGTCAGTGGCACTACACTACAACAATACTCTCCCATGCACACCTTCAAGACCATAAACTCCACCTATTCAGGCTAACATACCCATCTCCCTCATATCCATCAACTGAAGCATTTCCGCCATCTGTTATACACAGTACATCTTTACCTCTTAAACTAAAAAATAATACTTTCTTCCTATGCATTTCTTTAAACCCTCTCTGGTGATTTGGACTTCCCTCCCTTGTGCTCCTAAACAAGCCCTCAAACCCAACCTATGCAGACTTGCATACCCATCTCTCTTGTAACCGTCACCATTTCCCCCACCATACAGTGTACCCCAACCTCTTAGATTGTAGAAAACATTAGACAAGATGTCTAATAGGTTATAGCATGTATATATCAGTTACATCTCATATTTATTTTTCACCTATGTGGAATATGTTTTGACACTTTTTAAACAAATTGTATTAATATAACAACATATAATATTAATTATGAGAACATAAGCCTAAAAAGTGTTCTGCAATATTCAGATATCCCTTTGTATTTAAAGTTGGATAAAGTTGGATGCAGTCACATTTATTATATATTATGAGCTATATAAAGTATTAAGCCACAATTAACACAGGTAAAGCTGAAATCCAGGATATTAAAAAAGCTACCCTTGCAGTGGAGCTACCTCTTATTGCAAACGTTAAATCCCGGGTTGTGTGTCTGTAGTGTCGTGGGTGTGCAGTGTAATGCGCTACCCACGCGACAGGGTTCCTTAGATGGATGTCCTCTGTTCTCTTGACAGGCACAGCTCACACCCCAATAAAATGAAAGTCCACGCAAGATGGTAGGGGACAATTTACAGTTTATTTAAGGAGTATTTACATACGCAGCTCCAACTCCAGAGGGCAGAGATGGGGTTCAGTCTTGGGAAATAAACGTTACAAGCGTTGTTACCAAGCTGCTGGAACCTGTGGATGGGATGCTGTGGACTTTCTCTGAGATGCAGTACTGAAGGCTGTCATCAGGGAAGCCAATTAGAAAGATCCCAGAATGTTCTAAGGAACTTCTATTTATGACCTATGACAGGGGCTGTCCTAAGGCCTGTTACCGGGCAGAACAGAATAGTTACTTTCTGAAGGTAAAGCCAGAGGAAAAATCTATTAACCCTGTCCTTGACTGAGGGTTCCAGCAACCTGTAAACAACAGGTGCAGCCCTTAAAGGGACACACACCAACTTAACAAAGCACTATACAGTAATATATTACAGTGCATTATATACAGTCAATGCATTGATCTTGCATTGTAAGGATGAAAACAGTTCTTTAGAACACAATATGTAGCAACTTGATGAGATGAGTGTGAATGTTTAAAACGTGGTAGGTCTAAAAAAGTTAGGTAGTGTTTACTGTGCACATTTACAGTGATTGCCATGATGTATATTGGCCACTAGATGGCACTACAACACATGCTGCTGTCTGGCTGGATGTTGTCTTTCCTCTGTCACCTCCATAGATGGGAGCACATCCCAAATATTCCAGGAATGAGGGGAATTCTGCTACCCACTCCTGCTGACACAAGCGCATACATGCAGGCTGGCAGAGATTTATTGGTTATATTGACACTTTTCACCAGAGGTGATAGTAGAGTGTTGTACCGTGTTAGCCATCGATAAATACAGCAAGTTTGGAGTTCAAGTGATACCGTTTATTTGATAACTGAAGTCATTAGAGAAGCAAGCTTTCGGGATATCCCAGATCCCTTCTTCAGGTGATAAAATGGATGAAGGAAACCTACTACATGTCATGGCTGGTCACCTGAAAATGTAAATTTACAGACTTTAACTCTGGTTAAGTAAAAAGTAAAAACCTTATGATTAAATATCACATTATATTATAAGTAAATTATGTGTTAGGGCACTTTAATATCACAGCTTATTCACATCAAATCCTCTAATCTTACTGCCTTCTACATACTAGTTATGAGCTTACTAGTGGCAGCAGTGTATATTTACATCTGACCTCAATATTTTGAGAGTCACTAATCTGGAACAAGAATGCAGACAGTGCTGTGGGAGCCAGGCAACTAGCATTTTTAGAATGTAGTGAACAATGGTAGCTCTTTGTCTATCCTGCAGTACAGGTGTACATTTCAAGCTATAGCAGCTGATGTCGCTCAGGTCCCTATTTCTGAGAATAGTGATGGTGATGTGTTATTTATCATTTATTGATATTTATCACAAGTGGTTGTGATACATGAATGCCAAAATAATAAAATTTAATTTTTACCCCTTCCTTTCGAAGCAGCTAAATTAGTTTTAGATTTTATCTGGTTCTAGAGCAAAATCAGCAG
Source organism: Ptychadena robeensis (assembly GCA_036250615.1). Classification (NCBI taxonomy): domain Eukaryota; kingdom Metazoa; phylum Chordata; class Amphibia; order Anura; family Ptychadenidae; genus Ptychadena; species Ptychadena robeensis. The sequence goes on along the minus strand of CM070033.1, from coordinate 12,530,057 downwards.
CTATACTAGATGCCATTAGGACTGCTACATAGAGACACTGCTTCTCCGTACTGTAGATGGTCCTTTCCTCCAGCATGGTGTCTAGGGGAGAGGTTTTTGAACAAGTGCTAGACTTCCGTTTTGAAAATGACATTTCAAGTCCCTTTCTATGTACCCTCAGTTAAATTAAGTATAACGAAACTAGGGATTTCAAATAATCTCTCAATGGGTTATAAATGCACATTAATAAATACTTACTAGACAATGAAGTAACAATCTAATCAAGTAGAATCATTAGCTGACATCTATGAAGAATCTGACACTTCTGCGAGTCTCAATTCAAAGTGTCCCCAATGGAGCTCACTGGTTCCCCTGCTGACTATACATTGTTATACAGTGCCTTGGAGTCAGGAGGAGCTAGTAACACAGATAGTGATGGCAACACCGAAAAGATTAGTGGAAAGAGGTATTCTTAAGGCCCCCACACATGTATTGAGTGAAGGCCGACAGATGAGCGACAGAGTGCAGTGTGATGATGTCATCACACTAAACTCCGTCTGTCAGAGTATTGGCGGGCACCCTTTATGTTCCGGCCATTAGTTTGAACAGGGACGCCAGTCCCCATTCAAACTAATGGCATCTGCCAGAGATTTGCAGAGATTTGTCTGGCCGACCAAACTATCCCTGCCGCCCCATGTGGGCACCCGCGATACGCGGCCAATTTTGCAGGCGACCGACAGACGTCCGCGAGAGCGCACACGGATTGCTACATGTATGGGGGCCTTAAGTGTGAGGCCCTGGCCCTGTGTCAATGCAGCCCAAATGGCAAACCCCAATCTCTGCCACACGCTTAGCCTCAGGAGGCTAGTTAGCCACCTCAACTATTGCTTGTCCCCAGGTCATGTGTGCGCAAGGGATGCCACCTGGAAACAGGGATTGGCAAAGGACCAAGAGCCCACAAATTGGCGGTTAGGATAAGACAGAAGTGTAGTCTGGTTAGGATAAGACAAAAGTGTAGTCTGGTACAAAGCAGGGGTCAGAGTTCAAACAAAGTATCCAGAAAGGGCAAGCAAAAAAAAAAAGTGTAAGATTAGGGCAGGGTTCAAGAACAATGCACATGTCAAAAATCTAAAATACAGTAGCCAATCTCACCCAGCAGTATCACTATGTGGGAAGGGTGTTCATGCATCAGGCTTATAAAGGGCTTGATATAGGTGTAGTGGATCACCTGGGAAGGAACTCCTAGCAGGAGGTGGACATGAAAACGCGGCATGGAACCTTTCTACGGTAGCAACATGCAGTGACAACAATTGGTGGAAGAAAAGGTGCAACCAGGGTCACTGGGCCCCAGCAATGCTTGCATTAGCAGGCTGCAAATGCAAGCCATGCTGGGGCCCCGTGACCCTGACATTGTGGTTGGGTGGTGGCCAGCGGAGGAGGCTTCCCTTATTTAGGTCACCCTTAAAGTGTTACTCAGTGTAGTGTCCCCTTACATGAATGGTTGAGTATAAAGGTCCCTCGGGTACTTATACATAAGATATTGCCCCTCTATGTGGATAGAGAGGAGATGGATCCTCTAATCCTCTGGAGGAACCCTGTCTGTGTATGTGGACAGCCATATGTTTTCTTCCTTCTCCATATCTATATTATATGAATATTTCCTATATACGTGTCTTTATTGTGTTCCCAGAAGCTGCACTTTAATCCAAAAATCCTAACCCAGTGTTTTATATCCAAGGGGCCATCGGTTTGCAGAAAACTCTGAATCCCCAGAGGAGCCAGCGAAGCAGAATTCCAGATGTTGCATTGTGTGTGTAATGTGAGAATTGCTGGAAAGTTGGAGCGTCTATAATTCTCATAACAGATTAAATATAACTTGTATTCCTATCCGGTGGGTATTCTTCTGCTGTACAGTTGGGAGGAGGATCCAGATCACAGCTGGTTTCCTTTAGCGGATGGAGTGTAAGATGCTTGACATCTTGCATCATCTTCCCATGGATTTTTCTAGAAGGCGGCCGCCTCCAGGGGTTGGTGAGCTGTGCGCAGGAACAGCTGGAACCTCTGTACAGCCTCCTATGTCCCCACAGTGCAGACAATGAGTTCATACTAAGGACCTTCTCTGCTTTCCTCCTTCCTGGAAGTTTCAAATAACTTTCTATATGCTGGTGTTACAAACTGCTCCACAGCAAGAGTTGTGTTTGTCTTTGTTAGGGGAGACTAGAATCCATGTTTTTATTTGCAGCATCTATGTGTCCTTTTGGGAAAATATCCTCTCACTTCCCATCCTAGAGATACAAATGAATGGTAATATTTCCAAAGGGAAAGGAAATACTCTGAAGCAGGTGTCCCCGATGCAATATTTTCCCTCACTTCTTCTGTTGTGACAAACTTGACATTTTGGTTTTCACAAGTAGGCGTATATAGGAAGAAAATGGCTTGATGATACTTGTAGTCCTTCAGACAAAAATGAGGAAGCTTGTTGCAGCTTCTAATGCTTCTTGTATGGAGAATAAAGCAGGGTATAGACAACTCGATATTCGAACCGCCCGAAGTTCTGTCAGATATCGGCCATGGTCTCTAGGCAAAGCAACGGACATCGGCTGTATTAACGGGCGCATATTCTCACCATAACCTTCATGGTTGTTCCTCTATGTTCGGCTCCCAAGCCCCGAACCATAGAGCCATGGTTTCCATGCACTGCACTGATGATGGCCAATGAGCCTGAAACAGCTGTATGCTGGAAAAAAGGCTCTATACCATAAGGATATATCTGTACACCAGCGGTTCTGGATGTGCATCTGGCTGATGGGGTGTAAAGGAATGATTTGCATGGCTCCGCCTACTGTCCTGAAACAATGGTTTGCACCTAAACTTTTTGCATTGGTGACAGATTGGGCCATGTAAATGCCTTTTTGTTTTAAGAAGGCTTGATTGTGCTATTAATTTTAAGGAAAGACTGACTGTTGAAGGGTCCTTTCACACTATTTTTGTTTTTTAAAGGCACGTGTTTCTGCATACGCATGCGTTTTTCACATTATACCTGCGTTTGCTCTAGCAAATAGTTGAAAAATGTATAAAAAATGAATACAGTAGGGCAATTAAAAAAATACATGCGGAAACGCTGCGTTTTTATAAAGGCAAAACATGCAGTGTGAATTGGTTGTCTATGTAAAAACGTGCACGTTTTTAAAACACAACGCATATAGTGTGAAAGGGCCCATCAAGCAAAAAATAGATTCCATCTAAAAGAGCGTCAATTGAAAGCACAGAAAAAGGCAGCAAAGGGGTTAATTGCATTACTTGCCCACAGTAGGGGCGCTCACAATGAACATACAGCTCCCTGACTCTATCCGTTCCCTATACCACTGCAACATACGGGCACAATGGCTGCTCCATGCCACTTGAATATTGAGGGCAACTAACAAAGCCCCCATTATTATCCAATGTCACCCCCCCCCCCCAACCACCACCACCATAGCTGAAAGATCAGAAACGGTTAAGTGGTTTTAGCTTTGGAGAGAATCCTATAAAATGTCTCTTGTATGCTCCCTTTGGTCTAATAAATATTACACTGAAAGTTTTTATATATGCTCAATAAGTGTAAAAAAAAATATCACTAGATCCTGCCAGAAATCCGTTTCTGCCCAGATTTTGTACAGTGAGTGAGCACTATCGTCCTAGGGCAGGAAATGTTTTACTTGTAATATCACCCAGTGAAAATGAAATCTGAATACAGAAAACTAATGCAGCCAACACATGTAAGGATGGTAAATTACAAAATATTACATGACTTGGGCAGGGTTAACCTGAGGAGAGAAAGAGGTAAAAGAGACACCCTGCCTACCTACCAATTTACTGCCTACCCCCAACTGAAATAACCTGACCCCATACTTTACCCCCACAAAACCCCACAATTCAAATACAAATAAATACACATGACGCCCAATTGGATTTTTAAAGTGGACACAAAATACTTTTTTGGCCAAAGCAATAATACAACCAAAACATCTTCGTATAAACCTCACCTCCGCTGTACCGGCCACTAGCCCTCCAAACTACTGCCTCAGTGGGTACTACCGTTGCATTGGCTCCATCTGTAACCCTTGAACTTTTTACCATAACCAACCGCTAAAATTATGAGGGTCATTGACCCGGCAAGAGCCCAATGTATTTAGTAGTTGGTGCAAACCCTCAGCAGGTCACCCCATAAGGTTACCCAACGATCTCCTCATGGACACCGTCTTGGACCCGCCGCTGTGACGAAGACAGGAAACCAGCAGAACCCGTAGAGCAAAAAAGGCAGGGGTCGATACTCCAGGCCAAGAGGCCGCCGCCGGTTTTTACCCCACGCAGCCACGCCTCCTTTGACGTCACTTCCGCCGCTGTCGCCGGAGCCAGGAACCACTCCTCATGCAGTCCCGCCCCAGAGGTGCCCTGGCTGGGGGTGCTGATTCAGTTGTTTATGCTGCATTTTTTAGAGTAAATACACTAGTGACCTGTGTGAACTTTTATAGTGTAACATATATTTTTTTTTGCTTTGGGCATCCTCACTTATAATATTGCACAACTGTTCTGGCTTCTCACCTGTACTGAACTTTTCTAATCTGGATTATCTGTACGTTGTGTGCTCAGCATAGTGTGCATTAGAAGCTGCAGACAGTGGTATAGGGCCAACTGGGGATGTTTCTCCCACTATGCGAAGTATGCAGGCACATAGGGCCCTGGGAACCTCACGGCACCCATACAAACTTTTGCTAGCATCCCCAACCCCAGCTCAACAGCTTTTATGATTGCACTTCCCCCTAGGCCCCCCCCCAGGCCATATGCACCCACATACTTTACATAGCAGTGAGACACCCCCACCCAGCTTAACAAGTTTTCTGGTAGCACAACCCCCCACTCAACAACTTTTTATAGGGCCCCTAATTGCTATAAACTGCCCCCTGAATTTCTGTCTGGGTTATTGCATCAGGGCTGTTTTTGAGAGAAGCACTGTGGCAGGGTGATCTGAAGTGTTGTAAGGTGACGTCTGGTCAGGGAGTTTAGGATCCTGGAATGTAGTAAATATTGGCTCAGCTCGGTGTGGAATGTGAAGACGTCTTGGAGCTCTGAAGGTCTCCTTTCTCACCTACACAACATGATGACTTGGCTGAGGATGTTATGTAAACTCATGTGTCAGATAACATGGAGGCCCAGACGTGAGCTGACATGACTTTGTCTGCAGGAACACACACACCACCAACCCTAAAGTTTACCTAAACTGAAAGTTTGAATGTTTGGGGGGGGGGGGGGTTATCTAGGGCCATTCACTACATCAGGGGTGTCCATCTTCAGTCCTCGAGGGCCACATATAGGCCAGGTTTTGGTTTTAGTAAATCTCATCTTACCTTATTTAATGACATCAGATAAAAAATAATACAAATGTATATAGATTTGGTCCTCCAGGAAAGGTTTGGCACATTTGCCCCACAGAAAATTTCCAACAGATTAAAATAATAAAAATAAAAAATAATAATAAAAATATGAAATCTAAATGACAGTAATTATATATTGATCCAACATTGATTGGCAATGCTAGTTCTTTGCACTATTCTAAACCTCTTCCTTTTATTATTATTATCTTGTACTTTTATAGCGCCGACATATTACACAGCGCCTTACACAGCATATATAGTCATATCACTAATGAATGATCAGTGTGTGTGTTTGGTGGAATGATCAGTGTCTGTGAGTTGGGGGTAATGATCAGGGGACAGTGTGTCTGTGTGTTGGAGGGAATGATCAGTGTCTGTGGTTGGGGGGAATGATAGTGGCGGTGTTGTGGTGGGGGGGAGATCAGGGGGCAGTGTGTATGTGATGTTGGGGGTTGGTTAAGGATCAGTGGCAGTGGTGTATGTTGGGAGGAAGGAGTCAGTGGCAGTGTGTCGTGGTGTTGGGGGGAATGATAAGGGGGGTAGTGTGGGGTAGTGTGTGTGGGGAGAGAAGAAGGGGGTGGAGGGGGTAGGTTAGTGTGTCTGTGGGAGAGGGGGGGGGGGATTATTGGGGGGTAGTGGGTGTGTGGTAAATGATAGGGGGATAGTGGTGTTGTGTGTTGGGGGGAATGATCAGTGGCAGGTGTGTCTGTGTGTGGGGGGCAATGATAAGGGGCAAGGCAATGTTTTTGTCCTGTGTGTTAGGGAGGTAATGATCAGTGGCAGTGTTCATGTGTTGGTGGGAGGAATGATCAGTGGCGTGTGTATGTGGTTGGGGGGAATGATCAGGGGGTAGTGTGTGTGTGTGAGAAAGGAGAATGATCAGGGGTGGTAGTGGGTCTGTGTGGAGAGGAGGGGTGATTATGGGGGGGGTAGTGGGTGTGTGTAAATGATCAGGGGATAGTGTGTCTGTGTGTTGGGGGGAATGATCAGTGGCAGTGTGCTGCGTGTGTGAGAATGTCGGGAAGGATGTAAGTTAGGGTTTGTTTGGAGGGGGGGGGGGGGGGTGATAATTGGGGGGCAGAACTCTACCATGCAGGAGGGTGACGCAGAGAGATAGTGAGTGGACCACGTACATTATGGGGTGAGTACCAAACTTATTCTGGTACTCATCTGAGGAACTCACTAAAAAAGTTATGTGCACCCCTGGTCATGGGTCACATAGGAGAATATTTATTTGAGGAAGCCAATTAACCTACTGCATGTCTTAGGGTGTGGGAGGAAACCCATGCAGACATGGGGAGAACATACAAACTCCTTGCACAGAGTGCCCAGGCCAGGATTGGAACCTAGGACTAGTGCTGCATGGTCAGAGTGATAACCACCTGAGCTACCGTGCCATCCACCATCCTATTATCACCAGCCAATAAAAAAGATCGATATTAAAGAGATGGTGATTGTTTACTTGGTCCTGCACTCTGTGTCGGTCTTAAATTGGCATTAACAATATCACAGCAGACAAGAAATATGTGGAATCCTCATTATTACACTCTTATAAATAGAAAAGACCAGGGAATAATAGGACATTCCCTTTGGTTGTTTTTGATCAACAAAAAGTAATGGCAACCCCCCTGAATTCCTTAATGATAGATAGACTGGACAGGAAGTAATGAGAAATTCCTGTAATTACTCTTTCATTGATCGATAGACTTAACAGGAAGTAAGAAATCTCTCCTCCTGATATATATGCATCAGTAACAGCAAGGGTTACCCCTCTGACAATCTGTTAATCTGTCTATGTCAGAGGGGGGAAATCTTTTGACTCCATCACAATTCTTAATTGGGGACCAACATTTGAACGAAGGTGTGCAGCGTGATGACGTACTGGGCCATGTTTTTTTAAATTTGATGGGAGGGCCGTACCAAGAGCCTGTAAGGGACACCTGGCATAGGTGTCTTTAGTTCTCGTAGCCCAGACAGGAAATAAAGAAAGAAAATAGATATAAAACAATATTATAAATAGAAGCTTTTTATAGTAAACATAAACATTCTATTTCAGGCAAACTACAGCCATTAGGAGACCCAAACAATCATTCTCTAGGTATTATCTCTACCAGGGGAGCTAGAGTGTCATAACACCAAGGTAACAAAATGCATGCTCTGTTCAGACATCTGCCGATGCAGGGGTTAACGTAATGCACTATGTTAACCCCTGCATTGCCAGATTGGCTCAGCGCCGTGAGAACAGAGCATTTGCCGTATGTGTAGCTTAAAGGGCCGGTTTTGGCCCCCGGGCCTTAATTTGTCCATGGCTGGTCTTTTTATAAAATGGGCAGTTGATCCATATAAGCTGAAAGCTGTAGAATTAATTTACAGTAACATTTAAAAATAACATGATAAGAAAGCTCTGCCACTTATACAGGAAACTCTCATTGGTGTGCTGCCACACCCCCCCCCCCCCCCCCCCCCCCCCCCCCCCCCCCCTCCATAATGAGCCACTGGCCTGCAACAAGCATGTAGCCATTTACGTTGTCCATATTCACTATATACACATAGATTCTGTGATTTACCAACAATCCATCCCATGACAATCTCTGGGTGACCTTTTTATTTGGAATAAAGTTTTGTTTGTTGTGACAGCATCTTGTTCATCCAATAAGGAAGCCGCTCTCCCTAGCTGTGTTTGCCCCGTTAAGTTGAAAAGAAAATAATTTGGAAAGCAAACTATACCTGTTACATGTTATTTAGATAGAGACCACAACACTAATGTTAAATCTTTTGTATTGTAAAGTTGAAAGACCCCCCTCCTGATGTTCAGAGGGTGACCATGAATCTCATTTCAAAGCCAAAGGAACACCATGTAACGCTTTTTGGGGGACTCTGAGCTGTAGTGTTCACTTGTTTTGAGACTGATGGCCTTCTAAAAGTTTTAAACGCAACATATTTATACAATATATACAAAAAATAACTATATTATTTATTAAAAAAATTGAAGTATATATAGTTTTCAGAATTGAGTTGCATTGTGGAAGATTGTATAATTGATCACATAAATGTTTTAACCTGAACCCCAGATTGTGTGTTTTTTCCTACAGGCATAGTAAATTTGACACCCGGGTGTCTCAGCCCCCTTCCTGAATGAGACTGTATAATGGATGGAAAGTCACAGCCCCCTTCTACGTGTCAGATGGCGGGGGAGGGGGTCTGTAGAATGAGCAGTCATCCCATATGGTAAATGCATTCTATACACTCACGTGTACCAGCATGTGTATATACAAAGACCCCATTGGTTGGCCAAGGCTTCTCATGAAGTGTAGGCCTGACACATAGGCAGCTCCTCCACAGCATCCCACTCACGTGTTATCACTCATGTAGTCTTCTCCTGCAGTTCTACACAGAGCAGTCAGGGGGTCCAGATGGTCCCAAAGCTCTGATGTAAATATTAGTCTTCCGTAGATAACTTGCATACAGTCTTCCTGTCCTTACCAACATTCCTTGCAAATCCCTCTATCCAACCACAGTGATCATTCCAAAATAACAGGGATGGGAACTTTTATGACCATACGCGGGTCGATACCGGTGCAATCGATGAACCCTCCAACGCAGTGTGATGACCACCACCACGCTGCGCTCGAGCTTGGTCTATTGAACAGAGACTTGCACACTTCTGCACAATCTATCCTGTTCTATACGAAAGTAACGGCAATCGTTGGCAACCAAACAGGGATTTACCAACATGTTGGTTCCCTGTTTGATCGAGATTTCTTTGGAAAGGGTCACTGAAATCGATTTGAGCACAATCACCGCGCACACGCACCGCGATTGACTGTGCTCCTAAGGATTAAAAAATCGAGCCGTGTATGCCTGGCTTAAAGTGATGGGGACCTGTCATTTTAAATGCTTACTACTCTCCAGCTTCACACTTAAGGTATTTCTATGACATGACAGTTTCCAACAACTTTTCTGAAAATTATTGTCATCTGTAACGATTGTTGCTGATCATTTCAGATGACAATTTCTGTACAGACAAGCAGATCTCTACCTGTAAACTATTGCACTCATCATGTATCTGCTAAGCTCTCAAATGTAAAGGCCCCCATACACATCTAGATTTTTCGTTCAATCAACTTAATTAATTAAATTTTTTTTGTTGATTGATTGAAAATCTATGGCAGCCCACATGGTTAGATTGGCCTAAAACAATTAAAATTGGGGACATTTCAGCAAAATGATCGGACATGCTGGAAAATTTTGGTTGTTTAGAAATTGAACCTTAATTCAATTATGCTTTAGCTAGCCATACACGGCACGGATTCCCTGGCTGATCGATTCAGCACCCGATGGATTCCGGGGATTCCGCCGGCATCCACAGGTGAGAACGATTAGCCAATTAGGGAATCCGATCGTGCCAGCCCACCTTGTACGGCCGGATCCGGGAGGGATCCGTGTCCGATGGCTCGCCTCCCGGACCGCAACGCCCCCTGATCAGAGCAGAATCGGACCGAAAAGACCAACAGGTTGGTTCTTCCTCGGATCTGATTCTGTGCCCCTGATCCAGCGGATGCGATCGGACGGGCAAGGTGGGCTGCAGGGGATTCCGGCACGATGGATCCGCGTGCACGCGCCCGGAATCCATCGCGCCAGAATCCGGCACGAATCCGTGCCGTGTATGGCAGCCTTTTCAGTTGATCACAAAAATTTCGATCAAATATCTGTTACTACAATTGGCAAACATTACAATCAATCACCGATTTTCCTGACCCACAAAAATGTATCTTTTTAAATCGATTGAACAGAAAATCTAGACGTGTATGGGGGGCTTAAGGAAAAAGAAGTCTCAAGTCTGTTGCAGTAACTTGATATTCACTAAAACCGCCTTGTGTTTTCAGACCAGCGGACCCCGGAGACCAGAACCCCCAATGAATGGGCTGTATTGATAGACTCCGGTGGTAGTAGTAGTAGTACTCTCTGGAACTCTCTCCCTCGTCCCATTAGACTTGCTCCTACTTTTGGCACTTTTAAAAAAGTCCTAAAAACCCACCTCTTCAGTCTGGCCTATCCATCCTCTCATTCCTAATATCACCACCATGCCAGTCCCATCCCCCCCATTGTATACTCTGTTCCCCAACCTATTAGACTGTAAGCCCAACCGGGCAGGGTCCTCTATTCCCCCTGTGTCATTACCTGTACCTGTGTGTTATTGTGTGTTGTATCTCCCCTCTAATGTATTGTACAGCGCTGCGTAATATGTTGGCGCTATATAAATAAATGATAATAATAATAATAATAATAATAGTAGTAGAGTCCTTATCCCGGCCTTCTAGTGTTCTAGATTTTTCTTAGAGAACATTTCAGTAGACAGAGGAAGGGAGAGTTCAGAGCAGAGTGAAATCATGACAAGTAGTGACCTGTGAGAACCCTGAGAGTAAATCTATTATAAGAAACTGTCCTCTGTCCTAGTGACAGCTGTACACTGTATAGTGTCGGTGTCACCCATCACAATTGTCTTATCCCTAAAATTAGCAGAAGAGGCCACTTTAACCAACCAAAAATGTCATATTTAATTTTTTACAAATGAAATTGATTTTGCATTTAAAAGAACCTCAGAAAAACCACTTGACCGGATGGGTTTTCTGTTTGATCACATTTGAGAACCAAAACATACTTTTGCACACAGAACACACATTCATTAGCTTGTAACGTTACCCATTCATCAAGAATGGCGTCCAACACAACATGGCAAGTGAGCTGATGCCTATGCATTGCAGTACACCACAATACAAGGTAACACCTCCATGCAGTGTGAGCTGTATTGGAAACAAATGCTAAATGCATTGGAAACAAATGCTCCACTGCATGGAGGTGTGTTATCGTGTATTGTGGTGTACTGCAATGCATAGGCATGTGCGTTATGCTTGCCATACACACCCGGACGGGTGCCGACAGACATGCTCCAATATGCACCAGAATGCAAACGTGATGACGTCACGACGGCATATGTATGCCAGGCATTAGGCAACTAGTAGTAGTGATGTGTGATATGATGTGTGTTAACAAAAGTGCGTTAACATAACTCACAGAAAAGAAAAGGCCATTGTGTCCCTGTGTATAAAGTTGGCCATATACAGGATGATTCCCGTGCGGTCGATGAACAATCGATCACAACCTGGTGACGCAACTAATCGTTCGGCGAATAGATGCGCACCACCTTTGGCAATCGGTCCCTGGTCAATAATGTGAAGGGGAACCATCGGTCACTTGCTTTGGAGGGGAACCCTCGGTCGTTTGCTTGAGGCTATGTTCCCACAAAGGTGATTAATCGTCTTACATTAGCGATAAAAAAATCGCCCCCATTTTTCTAACGCTGCAATATCGGGGATGTTTTTGTTGAAGAGCTGCGGTTAAATAAATAAACTTTTTTATTATTAATCACATTCCCAATGTCACACCCCTAACTGCAACCTTTCATAGTTATTCATATTTCCCTGCAGTTATCCAAGTGACATAAATTGTATACATGTAACATTTAGCTGCGGCCGCCCAGACACGGAGCGCCTCCAAGTTGTTAGTACGCATATGAGCTGTGTAACAATAATGCTGGTACGCAGAGCTAGGTTTTGGCCCCTATGGAGTACCAGAGTACCACATATGTGCACCCCTGACCATAGGGATACAGCAGAGTGGAGTGTATAACATCTGACCATGCTGGCATACATACTCCGGCCTTATCTCCAGATGAAGAAATCCACTCATCCCTCTCTGAGCTCTCTCAAGTCTGAGAAGTTTTGGCATGCAGAGAGGAGGAGGAGGAGAGTTTGGAGAGTTTCTGTGCTGTATCCCACATGGATGTAGAAGAGGCGGACAACGTGGCAGAGTGGGGGAAGGAGAGCTGCAGAAAACTTCTAGAAAACTTTCATCTGCCCGACACATCTGCAAAGAGAAAACTTCCAGAAGATGATTATGTACAAAGTTTCTTCAGCCAGAAAAGTCATGTTGTGTCTCTGCTGCATTGTATAACCCTGATATTTTATTGTTGCATTCTGATTTTGTTGCAACTAATATAAACCACCCACCTCTATATATCTTCCCCTTCCAGCACCCGATGCCATAACTCTTCAGGGGTGATATACAGCAATTATTTAGAATGTCACCCCAATACACAAGTATTAATGTTTGATGACTGTCAACTACGTGCACCTTCCCTGGCACACTTTAGGTTAAATATTATATCTGCACAGGCACAAATCAATGATAGTCAGACATTGCAAATTGCTTCTGAGTGAAATGTTTGCATTTTGTGTTCATAGAAGTCAATGCTTGTATTGTCATGGTCCCCATCCAAAGCAACGGAAATCGACCGTGATTTCCGGTTATGTCTGTTAACCCTGTCTTCGAGCGGGATTGATTGACCCCGCTCATAGACAGGGGTGGCCGCATTAGATAGATGGCCAGGAGCACGTAGGGCGCTTGAAGCGGCCATCGATCTAGCGCATATCTATGAGTGTATGGGCACCTTTAGTTTGCCCACGTCTGCACTAGGGCTTCAACATTTCTTGGTACAAATACCAGCATTGTATTCTACTTTAACAATGGGAACAAATCCCTTTTTTTTCTTACCAAATAGCAAGCAACTAGCCAAATGGAGTAACATTCACATAGACGGCACACTTTACTCTTACTTACTTCTTACTGCGTATGTTTCCACTGCGTTTTTTGAATCTGCTGGGACTACTGCGTTAAGCGCAGTGGTTGGTGGAGGTCCCAACGGATCACATACACTTTACCTGCTCAGCACATGCTCTGTTTAGATATCTGCCGATGCAGGGGTTAACGTACTGTACTACGTTAACCCCATGCACCGGCGGATCGGCACAGCACCTGTGAGAACAGAGCATACCCCGAGCAGGTAATGTGTATGTGATCTGTCAGGACCTCGCCAACCACTGTGCTTGATGTAGGGGTCCCAACTGATTAAACAGCACTGTGGAGACATAGCTTAACTCTTACTTTCCTTCTGAACCTTAAAAACATGCTGGTAGGTTAAATGGCTTTTACAAAGGTATTACCTATTCTTGTTGACAAGAATCAATACCATGACCATGTGCCGCCATTTTCATGCCCATTGACTTGCAGGGCACTGCTATGCATGGTAACAGATCACTATGTGTTGTTGTGCTGCTTTACAAAGATGGCTGCATACCCCTTTATAGGTGCATTAGGTAGCTTCTTTGGTGGACTGACTCTTTATTATAGTCTGTACTCTGTACCTGTGTGTTAAGCCCCCCATACACCACATACAATTCCCATGCAATTTCTGTACAATCACTTTTTC
>CM070033.1:12463239-12484234 GCA_036250615.1 Ptychadena robeensis | reverse complement strand
GTAACGTGATAAGAAGGGAACAGTGAATGGCACAGAGTGATCAAAGGGGAAATGAATGGCACAGAGTGATTAGAAGAGGACAATGAATGGCACAGAGCGATCAAAGGGGACAATTATTGGTACAGAGTGATCAAAGGGATCAATGAATAGCACCGAGTGATCAGAAGGGGACAATGAATGGCACAGAGTGATCAGAAGGGCACAATGTATGGCACAGAGTGATCAAAGGGCACAATGAACTGCTGTTCTTTATCATTGTACTGCTTGCACCAAGTTGGGGCGAGGACAATGACTGTCACTACACATTCTAATATTGGATTATTACACTGGGCTGCAAAAAAGAAAACATCCATATGTACACATGACACACAATCTGCATTACCATACTACAGTGTTCCCTGAGTATAATTTAAAACAGGTTTTGGTATTTAAAAATGAAAAATAATGTCTTCTAACTCTGCCTGCTGTCCTCTTTTCATTATAAAATGTTTATACAAGTCAGTATAGATGGAAAATGTTATGTGCGGCCCTTTAGTGATGCCGAGGGCCGCACTTGTGGCCCTCCATATTAACTCAGTTGCCCACCAGTAGAGGGTTGGGGATACTAACTTTCCTTATTTTACCCATTATGCCCATTATTTCTCTTACAGCCAGTCAGAGCAATGAGGAACAAAAGAGTCTGTCAGATACAGCACTCATCATCATCGTTGGAGGCGCTGCCCTTCTGGTACTTGTGGTGATCACGGCATTTATGGGAAAATTACTGTGGAAAAAAAAAAGACAGCAATTCGGTAAGTTAAGGGACAATTAGACATTACCCCTACAATCTATATTCCCAAATTTCTGCCCTAGCCCTTTCCTTCCACCGAACATTTATTCTTGCACATAAAAAGGAACATTTTTTTGATAAAAGCTTACCTCCATCCCTCAAACATGTTGTCTAGATGACAGGCTCCCAGGGGGCGGGTCCATGACAGCCTAGGCCAGTGGTTCCCAAACTGGGGGGTGCGAAGGTACTCCAGGGGGGCTCTGGCCCTCATTCTTAACTCATTCTATGTTTGAATAGGGAGGGGGGGGGGGGGGGGGCTTGATAATGTTCCTAAATAGAAAAGGGGGGTCCTGCAAGGAAGGTTTGGGAACCACTGGCCTAGACACATACTTCCAGCAGGGGGTCAGTGCTGGACTGAGGGTGAATATACCATCAAAGCTGCGTTATTCATTATAACAATTTGTGAGCTGTAATTATATTCTGTAATTCTGCTTTCAATGGTTTGTGGCTGTAACTTGTTATGTATTTCCAGGTCACAGAGACAAGATCCTGTTCCCCGTATTCACTGGGGTGGCACACATATCAGAGGAGGAAGCCGAAACAGAAACAGGTGAGGAGAGGTTGGAAAATTAGGGGACCACTGCGCCATTTAAACAGCAACATTAAACTCTTCAACACTCATATTACTCTATATAACAAGAATGTAAGGGGGGTTTCTACATCCGTAGGGACCCCCTTCGCTAACCGCATTGCTTGGTGGGGATCCCCACGGAGCACATAGACTAAACCTCAAGAATGGAATGGCTCATCGATGTGAGAACACAGCATCCGCTGAGCAGGTAAGTGAATGTGCTCCGTCTGGACCTCCCGGCAAGCAATACGCTTAGCGCAGGGGGTCCCGACGTATGTGGCACCCCCCCCCCCCAAGAAGGTTTCATTGCAAAGAGGACAAAGTATGTCTGCAATAAAAAAAAAACTTGCAGCTTGTAAATTCGCTGCATGGCATTTTTAAGGTTTTGGTTTCCCTTGTGACATGTTATTCCTCTGTTGCCAGTCTTCCTGTGTCCATCAACCTGCAGTACTGTGAATGGCCAGTAGTTTGCGCTGGTTAAATGTTTTCATTGCTGATCACATATTTCCTGAGAAATAGGGAGATGACTCAGGAATAGTCACCTCCCTTCCCAATGTTCTCTGCAGAGTGGGATGGCGATGTTATGTGGCTGTGTCATCAGAGGGAAGGAGGGACATGGGACAATCAAGGTTTATTAATTACAGGTTGAGGTTTTTATTTATTTATTATTAAGATCCGACTCTTTGGGCGATCGATCAATCAACTGAAAAATCATGTCAAAATCGCTCGGCACCCTTTAGGGCATGTCTGTCAGGTCCACCTAGCTGCTCAGGCTGCTGTCAAGACCCAAGCAGCTAGGGGGGCCCGACCAACAGCATCTAGGGACTGGCTTGGTAGCTCTGTGCTCACTATCACAGCACAGCCTGCACGAAGGGACAGGGAGTCGGAGTTGCTACCACCGCCCTCCGCTGCAGCTTCGGAGGGAGAGCCAACAGGTTATGTGTTCTCGGCTCTGTCGGCCAGAACACATACCCCTACTTTGGACAGGGAAGCAGTTCCCCATTCAAAGTATTTAAACCGATCTAAGAATTACGGACATAGCTTAGATCGATTTGGCAGCCCTTTAGGCTTTAGATTACCACTCAATTCTCAAGTCGATCTGCCAAAAAACCCGGAGGAAATCTAAGCGCGTATGGATGGCTTAATAGATAGAAGTTAAATGAACTCCATATTGATGTTTATTGATATAGAATGGGATGTCAGAACATTCCGGTAGGTATAATGTAAGGTGTATACATACTTTTATATACAGCGCGTCCGGAAAATATTCACAGTGCATCTCTTTCCCCACATTTTGTGATGTTACAGCCTTGTTCCAGAATGGATTTAAATGAATTTTTTCCCACAGAATTTTACATACAACATCCCATAATGACAACGTGACAAAAGTTTACTTGAGGGTTTTGTACATTTATTAAACATAACATTTTTTAGAAAGCACATGTACATAAGTATTCACGGAATTTGCCTTGAAGCTAAAAATTTTGCTCAGGTACATGCTGTTTCCCCTGATCATCCTTGAGGTGTTTCTGCAGCTTAATGCTAGGCATACACATGCCGATAAGCGGCTGATTTTTAATCTGACCGACGGGCGTGCGCGCTGGCATGTGCCCACATGGGGCGACAGATTCCTGACGCCCCACTGCTCGGCCGGCCAGAGAACGGACATGTCCGATCTTCTCTGGCCGATGCAAGCCGATGCCATAAGCTGCAATGGAGACGGCGTCTTCATTGCAGCTTATGGCCGGCACACAAAGGGTGCCCAGCCGACTGAAGGGGCCCCAGAATGCACCGGGGTGCTAACGTGATGACGTCATCACGTTAGCATCTCGGCACACATCGGAGTAGGTCGGTCTGACCTACTCGGTATGTGTATGCCCAGCATTACTGAAGTCCACCTGTGGTAAATTCAGTTGATTGGACAGGATTTGGATAGACACATAGTCTATATAAGGTCCCACAGGTAACAGTTCATGTCCGAGCACAAACCAAGCATGAAGTCAAAGGAATTATCTGTGGACCTCAGGATTGTCTGGAGACATAAATCTGGGAAATGTTACAGAAGCTTTTACTCCTTTAAATGTCACAATGAGCACAGTGGCCTCCATCAGTGAAAGATGTTTAAAACCTACAAGACTCTTCATAGAGCTGGCCAGCCATCTAAACAGTGATAGTTGGAGAAGAGCCTTAGTCAGGGAGGTGACCAAGCAGCCCATGGTCAGAGCTCCAGAAGTCCTCTGTGCAGGGAGAACCTTCCAGAAGGTCAACTATCTCTGCAGCAATCCACCACTCAGACCCGTCTGGTATAGCCAGACAGAAGACACTGCTTAGTAAAAGTCACATAAGGAAGACGATGCGCTGGTCTGACAAGAATTGAACTCTTTGGTGTGAATGCCAGACATCATGTGTGGAGGAAATCAGGCACCGCCCATCACCTTGTCAATACCATCCCTACAGTGAAGCATGGTGGTGGCAAGATCATGCTGTGGAGATGTTTATAAGCAGCAGGAACTGGGAGACTAGTCAGAGTAAGGGGAAAGATGGCTGCAGAAATGTAGACACCCTGGATGAAACCCTGCTCTAGAGCAGTCTCGAACTCCGACTATTCACCTTTCAGCAGGACAACGACCCTAAGCACACAGCCAAGATATGAAAGGAGCGGCTTTAGGACAACTCTGTGAATGTCCTCGAGTTGCCTAGCGAGAGCCCAGACTTGAATCCATTTGAACATCTCCAGAGAGATCTTAAAATGTCTGACCCAATGTTTCCCATCCAACCTGATGGAGCGGAGGTACTGCGGGGAGGAATGGACGACACTGGCCAAGGTGCCAAGCTTGTGGCATCATATTCAAATAGACTTGAGGCTTCACATGCTGCCAAAGACTTGAATACTTATGGGCCTTTTTTCATGTTGTCATTATGGGATGTTGTGTGTAGAACTCTGAGGAAAACATGAATACTATTTATTTTGGAATAAGGCTGTAATATGACAAAATGTGGGAAGTGCGCTGTGAATACTTCCGGACTCCACTGTATCATACGTACAATATATCTTTATATCATATTATAAATACAAGAATTCCTACTATAACTTACTTATGACATGATGTATGTTATACTACACTTGTCCTCATATTCCAGGTCTTGATGACACAAAGACGCCCAGAATATACAAGAGCCTCGAACAACTGACCAGCTTTGCTTCAGACTGAAAGAAATGATCCGATGTCACCTCCGCAGTATCTGTAAGTCAGGATAACGGAACGTGTCATTCCATGCTGGGACTGCAACAGCCAAGATACAACTAGTAAATCTGTGATGCATTAAACCTTCCTTAAGTCTCTGACCAAGTCAAATTTGTCTTCATTTGTATCTCAATCTTCCCCTCCAAAACACTGCAGCTCAAAGTGAGTATGTCAATACCAGAGGCAGCGTAGTCAGATCAGAGTAGACTGAAAAGTGCTGATTGACAAGACACTGGGCCTATGAATCAGCTGTGACCAGGGAGATTCTCACACCCCCCTACAATATGTATACATCCAAATGTAATGAAAGCAAAGGGTGCCAACTCTGCTCTGAATTTCAGAGCAGTGCTGCATTGTCCCCACACCATTAACCCCCCCTAGCACTTTTGACAGCTCCATCTCATCCAGCACTTTCTTGTCAGCATTGCAGTTAAAGAGATGGAGCCGTCCAGCTAAGCTCAGATCCCCGCAGCAGCACATTCTGTTCTGGGAGATCTGACGCTCTAAGCTTGCTTCTTCACTGAAGCAAGCCAGCTGATGTCACCCCTCTCCCAGCACAATTTGCACATGAATGTCCCGCTGCATTCATATGGGGGCACGGGACATTGATATGCAAATTTGGCCATCTTCAAATAGCACATCTGGAAAATCACCCATGTCATTTCAAGATGTGCTCTTTGAAGTTAACCCTTTCAGAGGGTCCCAAATGACATTGTATTGGATACATTGATAACTGTATCCAATACAATTCAAAGTAGAACAAAACACATTTCCAATTGTAATAAATTATAAACAAAGCTACTGTTTGAAATCTTTCATACCAAATAAGTATAAGATTTTTTCATTCAAATGATATTTTATAAAAAATAAAAAAAATTTATGTACTTTTTTTTATAATTGTGTTTCAAGCATAATTATAGACAGGATGTCTATTAGACCCTTGTTATGGACATATTTATGGAAGTTACAGGCCTACAACACAAAAAAAATCCCATTAGAGTCTGGCGCACTTTTGGTATAGAAATCTGGACCTTGCAAGAGCGCTAGGGAGGTTAAAGCAAACCTCATTAACTCGGGCCAAACACCCAGGGGGTTAATGCAATTTGGTTATTTCCAACTTGCCTTCACCTTGTTCTAAATAAAAGCATAAATCTACCCTAGAGTGTCTGCTATTTTTTCTTTTTCCGTATAAAGTAACAGGAAAAAAGGGTTTAATTGACAAGACATGGTAAAATAATCATCTGATCCGGCAGAGCCCTGTGGAAACAGCTGTTGCTGTAGGCAGGCAAGTCCTCGTCAAGGAATGCGCTTAGTGCAGGGGATGCCTATGGACCCGACAGCGCTGTGAAAACCCACCACCCCTGGAGTGCAGTTCCTTATCCAGAAACATTGGGTACGTTTTAGAAAAAAACCCGCCGCCTCCTGGTGTGCTGTCATCACGTATGTGACACCAGGGGCGGTTGAGGAAGCCTCATGCAGCTCGAGGCCACCGTGGACACACGGACAGGTCCAGCGTAGTTAGCGCTTGACGAGCTGGACGCGTCACAAACACTAGGGCGGTTAAATACACCATTACAACTTCGTCAGGTAATAAAAGTACACCTAAACTCACCTTTGCTGGCAAACTCCTTTTACTGGTGTGTAAAAAAAAAAAAAAAATCCTCATCTGTAATAAGATATTCCTGAATCTCATGGCCACTCAATCTTCTTGCTCCTAATGTATGTTTCCATCAGTCTATAGATAATTCACATTGAAAACCATTGTATCTGGCGCCCCCTGGTGTCTATATGGGTTACCCCCAGAAAAGTGGTTCCTATTTTGAGAAAGGGCCACCTTTCTCAAGATAGGAACATTCTCTCTAACCAACCCCCTCCCCCCACACTTAAGCCAGTTTCAGATTGAGGGCCATTTCACACTATCCAGATCTTTGTGTTGCAGTATTGCTATGTGAAATGGTCCTCAAACTTTATTTGGAATACAACTTAATTTGGTTTTCACACCAATGCAGATACATGCATTATATACACACACCAATACAGAAGCATTCTTTACAAAGAGACTACACTCTTGTAGAAACATGAATCATTCACACTCTAGTCATTGCCTTTATCTAGTTCCTCCATGTGTAGTTTCCAGCTTGTCCCTCCCTTAGTCCACCCAACTGTGCCCCTCTCCCTGGAATTCCCTTTGCTGCCCCCAGTTTTGGGAACCACTGCCCTAGAAGATTGGCAGCTACACATGAATCAATATGGCGACTACATATAACTGTGGCTCCCGATACTGTTGTATTACTACACTCGTCTCCACTAATGTCAAACTCCTGCGATTGAGCATCAGTCAGGTGTTTTGATGCTTTAAAACCGGTTTTCATTGATAATCATTGGAACAGTACATATTGAAGCCATGTTTACTGCGTAGCCCACTGTTAAACTGATTAAATCATCCATGGAAATGGTGTTAGAAGAGTCCTTAACCCTCTGAGTGTTTGCCACGTGGCACATTTTTTTTTATAACCAACGTGCCACGGGCAATCGCGGCGGAGCACACCAGCTCAGCTCAGGGTAGTAAACATAAGGACTTATGCTGAATAAAGGCGACGCCCCTCCAGTTTGACGGAGGTCTATGGCGCCGCCTACCCCCGCCCCCTTCGCGTCACCGGTGACGCGATCGGGGGCGGACCCGGAAGCATCGGCATACATGCCGGTGCTCCCGACCGCCGTCAGAGGACGGCGAGACCTCGGGCGCTCTTCCGGCTAACTGGGATGCATGAAACTCAGCCCGAGTTAATTCGGGGAACGCTCAGGTTAATGCAGTAGATGTCGGACGCATTTTTGCATTTATGATTCCTGCTCTCATTCCGGTCCTCCTGTCAAATGAGGGTTACAGAATGTACCACACCTCAGCTCTAGTGATTTGGATCCAATTCATACCATACTACTTTTTGTAAGAGTCAACCTAGAACTGAAGTGTAATTCAAATGAATGAAAATTTGCTCTACTTCTGCTTTGAAATCCATCTTCAAACTTGTACCAGAACAACAATTCCCATCCAATCAAGGTTTAGATTACAAAAAAAAAACAAAAAAACAATGTAATTAGCATGGCTGGTGTGTCAAGCTTTGCACATTATGTAAATTACACAAAGGACTCAGAATAATTTTTTATGGTCTTTTTATTTTATAGAAGTTTTGAGCTGGTAACCAAAATCACCACATCCTGGCATTCCGTGTGCTGAAAAGGAAAAGAAAAACCCATCAGAGTTGGCAATGTGGCAATTATATGAAATAATTATTAAATAGTTAACAATTATTAAATAGTAGTAGTAATGCCCAACAGTCCCCTCTATCACCTTCTCAGACAAATGCCTCAAGCACATCAAGCAATGGGCATGCTAAACTCAGTGATCCGGAAGCCACAACACAGAACGTGGTGTAAGCTGGGGCTCACTGGAACAGACATGCTCATTCAGACTCGTCATCGTATCATCACTGAAGGCTCCCCCCCTCCCCCGAGGTAGATTGCATTCATCATAGTACTTACCCATTATGCAGTGGGTACAGGCTGGGGCATGGTGGGGGGCTGGGCCTGATCTGGCTTAGTTCCTTTCTGCTCAGAGATGGGAGTAGTTGGCAGGATCTCCTCTTTGGGCTCCACAATGCTGACATGGTCAGGCAGGGGCTTCTTGGGGCCAATCTTGCCGCTGGGGTCCCATGGAAGCATGATCTTCACCTTGATACCCAGCACACCTAGGAAGTAAACAATTTTATTAGAAACTAAAGCACATGCAAGTCCGACCTTTACACAACTTCTGAGCATTCTTCTCAGACAAATGCCTCTTAATCAATCAGGAGTTGGACAGTCACCCGGTGGAGACACCAAATACAGAGACACAGAACGTGGCTCTGTACAGGAGAAACCCCACTGGAAAAGTCCAGTCTGACTCGTCATCGTATCATCACCGAAGAATGCAACGGATACACTTTATTATTCAGAATATAAAACTGACATTCACAGACAGACAGAAGTCACAGCAATGCTGGAGTTAATCCACCTTGCATTATCCAATACTTGTTCTATCCATTTACATGGGACTACTAGTTTAAAAAAATAGCATATGATTGAGGGGAGGGTTGTAGTAAAATTCCAATTAAGCAAAAAAGGCAAATGGCTTTCCTAATTTTGTAATTTTAAATAGACAACGGATCAATTAAAGATTAAGTCAGCGTGCAATAGCCTGATAGAAAATGAATTATAAAAGTAGATGTTAGGGGCTGGGTGAACATAATTGTACTGCCATGCTGGCGTTAGTCCTGTGTTCTATACACCCCCCCCCCCCCATACACCTTTAGATCACTCCAAACAATTTCCTTTAGATCTACCAACAACTATGTAGTGTTGGGTCCTCCCTGAGAGAATACATAGTGATTGGAAGGTATATATCACTGCTATGTAGTGCCGGGTCCTCCCTGATAGAATACATAGTGATTGGAAGGTATATATCACTGCTATGTAATGCCGAGTCCTCCCTGAGAGAATACAAAGTGATTGGAAGGTATATATCACTGCTATGTAGTGCTGGGTCCTCCCTGAGAGAATACATAGTGATTGGAAGGTATATATGACTGCTATGTAGTGCCGGGTCCTCCCTGATAAGAATACATAGTGATTGGAAGGTTTACAAAGGTCTTTATATTACATGGTTTAGGTTGTATGCCAAGATTGTAAGGTGAATGGGGAGATTTAATCATTACTAGTTATGGCTCCTATAAGCCCTGGCAATCACTACACCTATTTTTGTCTTTATATTAAGTCCACCATTTAGTTCTCACCTTGTCTGAGGAGGACGTGGCGCACAGCTGTGTCCACATAGTAGTTGACTGGGTCTCCACTGTGGATCATCAGGCCATCCACGAACTTCATGGACTTGGCTCTCTGACCTCTCAGTTTGCCGGACACGACCACTTCACAGCCCTTGGCTCCGCTCTCCATGATGAAACGCAGGACACCATAGCAGGCTCTACCAGAGGAAGCAAAGGAGTTCAGAATAGAAAAGCAAATCCTTGCCATAAGCAGCTCACGACTACATTTAGGTTTACTAGGTTAGATCTAAGACTTAATTTTTCGCATCAAATCAAGAAAACATGACAGTCTCTAGAAACAGACGCCTAATGCCCAACTGTCCCCTCTATCACCTTCTCAGACAAATGCCTCAAGGACATCAAGCAATGGGCATGCTAAACTCAGTGAGCTGGAAGCCACAACACAGAACGTGGTGTAAGCAGAGGCTCACTGGAACAGACATGCCCATTCAGACTCGTCATCGTATCATCACTGAAGGCTTTACCCCCCCCCCCATAACCCCTTAAAAAAAAAAGTTTACGCTGAAAGATAATAGTTGGTTGGTAAAGATAAAAATTGATTGCCAAGAACCATAATTGTTTTTTTTGTTTTTTTTATAAATGATCACATGGATCTGCACTAAAAAAAAAAAAAAAAAAACAAAAAAAAAAAACAGGCAGACAGACTTTTAACTTATCTTATTCTAGAATAGAAACGAAATGTAACCAATCTAGCTCTGAACGAGTTACAGGGACCAGACCAAGTTACAGGGACCAGACCAACTGCCGATCTTAACCGACAACTATTTTTTTTTAAATACATTGCTCAACACAAATTCTCAACTGATAACGTAAGTTCTGTGTACATGTTCTTTTAGAATGTAACCTCTTAACGACATTCTAACCCCAACATTTTTGACCTATTGAGAGAAGATCCACTTGCGCCCTAGACATCTGTACACTGTTACTTCAGGATAATTAAACACGTCCCAACAATTCTGCATACGCACAGCGAACATTTACTTTCTAATGAGCCAATCGCACAGAAGCTGCAGTTTAGCTGTTAACGGTCAAGATTCTGAGTCAGGATGCCATAAACACTCCACAGAACCACCACAATGTGGATGAACAGAAACATGAAAAATCTGAAAAGCCAAATTTCTCATGCAAGGACTGTGCCAAAGGAGTAATGGAGCCCCAAACAGCATGTATTTATCAATACATCTCCCCCAGGTTCTGAGCATAACACCATAAACCAATTACCTCTTTATAAAAAGTCTGACCATTGGCAGCATTTACAGATCTAAATGTTCATTAAAAAAAAAGCCAGCTGAAGCCAAATTTTAGAATCAACACAGCCCAGTTTATCACTGTTACTGTACTGCTTATCACAACAAAGAATAACAGAAACAGCAACTTGCTGTACTTTAGTAGAAGCTGACTCCGATGATCATAAACATGCCACCAGATTAGTATTAATTAGAATATTCCTGATCTACCCAGTGTGGACAGACATCCAATCTCACCTTCTGACAGCCAGTCCTCCCAGGAGCTTGTAACGCAGGGATTCGGCTTGAGCAATGGCACACAGACCCCTTGTGGCAACTTTTTCTGCATAAAGCTAAAAAAGGACAAAAATAAGTTATTAGAATGTAAACATACCATACAAACAATTCAAATACAGTATTTATTTAATCCAGACAACACACATGCATGTGTGTTGGGGGGTGTGTGGTCTGTTCACATGTCCCAGAGAGAGCAGTTTATACATCACAAAACCATTGGAGTAGTGTGAATATTTCAAGCTATGGCAAGTAATTACTCACAATGTATCTAAAGTGCAAGACTTGCACAATATATATAGATCATAAAAAAAATAAAAAAAGTTTACTCTAGTCTAGATTATAAACCTGTTTTGGCACCCTTACAATTCCGAGCTGAACATATGTACTAATAAGCTTACTTTTATTCAAGCTGTGCCCTTAATGTTTCATGTTCGGTTCAGTCATTCTTGGTGTCAATGTAAAAAAAATTGATAGAGGTAATGAAAACACTACCCCACCAATGTGGATGTTTCTCAGACAAATGCCTCGAATCTTCGTCTTCACACATCACCAGTCACATGTACCATCAAGTTAGGACAGACAGAAGAACACTGTCCATCCACACCACCGGCACTGCTATGAGTGATGTTAGACTCGTCATCGAATCATCACAGAAGCCATCCAAACTGAATTATCACAGAAGCAATCATCCAAACTGATCCAATCGCTACCAGATCCACCAGACTCACCTCTACACTGCCCTCGGGGAAGCCAAACCTCTTCTGGACAACAGCAGTCAGCTCACGGATGCGGCGCCCCTTCTCACCAAGGACGTTCTGGGTCCTGTAATAAGACAACTATAAATGTACCAACTTACAAGCAGCAGCAGCATGGGCTGATATTTTATAACACACGAAAACCGTATCTACCCACATCGACATCAGATATCACTACCAGGCTAGGAACAGCCATTCTATAGTTATAGAGATTATGCGTGTGCTTGGTCATTGGGGGTCCAGGGAAAGATGTTTATGGCTGTGTCCAGTAGAAAGATTATTGTTTGTATAACTAGCTAATGACCAATTCATTAGAGAGCCACTAAGGTTATAGCTACACTTGCGCTAAATTTTCTGCGTTGGAACAAGATTCTAGCACAGTGGACATTTACAGCAATGGGACTATGACAGGGTTGTTTACTCAGCCCTCCCAATCTGTCTGAGCTTCACGAGGACATGAGCGCAGATGAGGCTTGTTGTATGACACGTCCATCACAGGATGCATCATACCACTGATTTAAGGATCCCGCTTTACCAGGAGCGAAAAGGGGAGGCTTGCGTCTGTTGACGAGCTGACATCTGCACATCCAAGCAGATACCGTAGTCCGACCCTCAGTACAGCTTCTGGAGTCTGATATATGAGGCTCACTGAAGGACTGGAGGTAAGTCAACAAGGCTGCACACTGCTGTGTAGAGTTTATAGTATATCCATGGAACTGCCACTGACCATACATAACATTACATAACCACACACTGCCCACCTGGTAGCCAGAATAATGATCTCAGTCCTGGTTGGGGTGACTCTGACCTCCACACCGGAGTAGCCATCTTCAGCCAGCTCACGGGTCAGGAACTCATTCAGTTCAGCCTTGAAGATGCCATCGGCGACAAACTGCAAGAGAAAAGCCAAACGTGTTACAAAGCTTCCAATAACAATTTACTGTATATATCACTTGTAGGTAGACCTAAATATAAGCTTAGTTACTCAATTCTACAAAGTACTCAAGTATAAGCCTGGGATAGGAAAAGCAAAAGCTTAGGTACAGGACCACACAGCAAATGTGTTTCAGAATATCACTACCAGAGATGCTTGCGGAACTTTAGACTGATTTGTGAGTTGATTGCAAAGCATCTGAACATGGCGTCACCGAAACCGCTGGAGATGTAGAGAAGGGGCGTGGGAGCAAAACAGAAAGCTATCCTAGCACATGCAGATTTTGCACATACACAAAGGAACATTCTAAGTCAATTTAACTTACATAACTACATGTGCTAGAGCATTACCTTCCTTCCCAGCAAAAGCAAGAGTACCATGCTCAGGGGCTTTGCCATTAACTCAGGTTTGGACAAAAAGTCACAAGTCTATGTTCTTAATTTAAGTATAAGCCTTACTCCATTTTCTCATCACATTTGGGTTATTTATACACTGGACCCTTATTGTTAAAGTACAGATAAAAGATACACAAGCATGTAAGATGACATGGAGACCTGTTTGAAAAATTCTTAGCCATTGTCCAACTTTCTGGTACCCTGCAGAGTGACAATATACATCCAGTGACATATACATGGGCCCTATCAGAATGGCGACCTCAGTAGAGCTCAGGGGCCACATGCGGCCCTTTGGGTGTTTGGTGGCCCCCTTGGTCCTCCACTTGCGGTACCCAAAACTGTTAATGCATATGTCATAGGAACTCACCTGTTCACCATTCTTCCACCAACATGTCCTTCACCTTCTTAGAAGAGGAGGGCGCTAATTGGCATGTGAAAGCTAATGAGAGACCCAGACAAGCGCCTGCGTGCCTATGCTACCACTACTATAGGAACTCACCTGTTCACCAATCCTCCACCAACACGTCCTTGCCTGGGAACTTCTCATAGGGCAGTATGAGGTGGAGGCTAATTGGCATACGTGAAAGCCAATGAGTGACCCAGACAGGGCCTGCGTGCCGATGCTTCCACTAGACTACTTTGATAATATCTATGAGGAACACAACCTTCGTGGATCTATATGGGGCGTTCCATATATCACCATGTGTATGATCGCACGCTGACCCGGCTTTACTAATCAACTTTGGCGGTCCGACATGTTATGTGCGGTCCTTTAGTGATGCCAAGGGCCACACTTCTGGCCCTCCATATCATCTCAGTTGACCACCACTGAGCTAAGGGGTGCCCATCATTCTGAAAGATATGAATGTGACCCTTATGGAAGGTACCATGGAGCCCTGAGCACCCCACCCCCCAGGGATCACCATGTGCAATCATTGACAACAGATCTGAATCTTTCCTGAAAAATGTACATGTGACATGGACTGAACACATGTGCTGCGAGTCTCACACACACAGCTCATGTAATGACAACACTAAGTCTGATATACAAGTGGAACATGAAGTGTAGTGACCCTACACACCGCCTGGACTTTGCATTGGGATCTCTAGCTCAGTGTACAGCTATATATAGGAAGATTGCCGCCATGAGAGAATCACACCCCAAGAACTAGTGAAGTTACGCTTCTAGCAGTGCCTGTGCACACAGGATAAGTTTCACTATCATGTAGTAGTCCCATGCACAATACACCGTTCCTGTTCTACACCCTCAACTCGGCAAACTATTCATACACCACACACAGTGCACGGGAATACTCAGCCCTCCCGGCTCTCCCAGCCGCCATGACAGACAGCCAGTCCAGGCCTCATACAATCCGCCACCATCCTTCTTCTCCCTCTGGCCTCACTCAACACACATGGATCCCCAACACTACAGCCGACCCTGGCATTCACTCCCAGCCTTTATTACCGCCGAAACCGGCCCCGGGATCCCTCACCTTCCTCTTCTTCGAGATTTGCACCGCCATCTTGCTCCGCGCTGCTGGAAGGAAAGAGAGAGCACTTCCGGCGGAAGTCGCTATATACGCCCACAAGCCGTAGGAAGTAGTGTGGCTTCAGCTGCGGGGGGTTATGGGAGATGTAGTATTATGGGCTGTCATTGCATGAGTTCACTGAAGTGTGTGGAAATAGTTTGCACATAAAGAGGGAACTCCAAGAATAACGTTTTCTGTTTATAAATGTAGATATATCAGTAGTTACTTTCCTATGTCAGGGCTGGGTGAGATAAAGTGACCACCTCAAAGGGTTAATAATATATATTATCTAACTACAATGTATGCATTCCTAAAATCCTAATCCTCTTTGGAAGAGTCACCATACACACTACCACATCACCGATAAATGTACGAGTAATCAAATACTTCTTATATCACGGCAAAGCAATAAATAGATGTTGGCTGTTGTATGGTCAGCATTGGAGAGATTTTGCCTCACTGTCCTCAAGGCAATGCATTTAACTGAACAGGAAGTGATGAAAAATCAACAGCACTATAAACGATTTAATTTTTACATATATAATCGTATTACCAGACCCTCCAACCCCTATAATAGGTACCAAGGACTCATGACCCCTATAATAGGTACCAAGGACTCATGACCCCTATAATAGGTACCAAGGACTCATGACCCCTATAATAGGTACCAAGGGCCCCTGAATAATCTCTGTGTTAAATCTTACTGAAGTATTGTGAGATGAACAATGAGCGCTCATTTTATATTTCCTTTCAGCAATATACTACAAAAGAGACAACCGGCCGGGCACCCTTTGTGTGCCGGCACTTAACAAGATTGTTCTAAAATTTACAGACATGTCCGTAAATTCTTATCAATATGCCGGCCGATTCATGACCGAATTTTGCTTTTAAGCAGTAGATTATCAGCCAATTTCGCGGCAGAATGAGCATATGCATGGTGGTCGATCAGCGGCACAATCGGCTGCAAATCTAACCGTCTATGGCCAGCTTTAAGCAGATAAAATGCCTGGACCAAAATCCCTAAATTCAGCGCTGGATTAGAAAACAGTGGGCATGGCCCAATCCTTGGCGGTTTGCCCGTTGCACCCTTTTTTAGCGATTTTCGGCCCTTCTTTAGCCCCTGTACACATGTGCTGTACAAAGGACGCCATCTGCACTACATGGAGGTCAATGGCGCCATCCACCCCACGTCATAACGTCATCAGGGCAGACCTGGAAAGATCTGGTCTGCTGATATTGAGGACCACCATAGGCTTTCACTGGACAGGTGAATATGGCAATGTTAGTTTGGGGTGAGTTTTGTTAGTACAAGCTCCCCGAGAGTTAACTTGGGCTAAATGCCCAGGAGGTTAAGCTGCGAAGACAGAAAACTAATCAGAGAATGGCTATAGTAGTAGGAGTGGTAAAATCTACAGCGCTTGCGTTAATGTATGCTCAACATATAGAGTGAATGGTGAAACAGGTTTCCTATGTGTGAAAGAGCCCTGATATCCCTGTGCTGCCATAAAAATAACATCGGGGTGGCTCAAACTTTAGGGGTCATATTTTGCAGCAGAGCTACAACTGGAACTGGGAATCAGTTATGCTGCAGTACAGTTATGGGCTTGTCCCCACTTAAGTGATTCTCGTCCCCTTTGAAGTGGGGTACAAGAAATCTTGCCCCACCTGCCCGATCGTGCCCATAGAGAATTAATGGCCGCATTTAAAAAACAATGATTTGAGACGCAGTTTTTAAACGTGTCCATTCATCTCTATGGGCATGATCAGGGGCGATGAGTGAGCCGCGTTTTAGATCACAGGCCGCACCCGCGGATGACCGCAGCAGTGAGGATGAGTCCCATCAAATACAGTGTGCGCAGTGACAAGGACGGGTGAGTAAACGGCTTGTAAACAATAGAAATTCTCTATCAGAATAAAATTCTGCCCTCACAAGCTGTGGGAGTGTAAAGCTAGCCATACATGTGTCGATTCTATGAACGATCGATCACCCATCCGATCGATTCCGGCGATGCCACAGGGGATCGGATGGGCGATCGATCCCCCAAGTACGTCTGTGCCTACCACCTTAGGCCAACGATTCCTGGACGATTCTGTGCCCGATCGCTTCACAAATGGCAACTCCCCCTGATGTGTGCTGAATCGATCAGAAAAGACCAACAGGTTGGTTCTCTGGTCGATCCGGTTCAGGGGGCCATGTCGATCGGACGGGGTCGATCGGGCAAGGTGGGCTGCACTCAATTCTTAGCCGATCGATCGGCGTGCACACACCCGGTGATCGATCGGCCAGGAATCGTGTGCGAAATCGACCCGTGTATGGCTACCTTAAAGCCCCCCCATAGACGGGCTGATTCCCGGCCATAGTTGTAGCAGACCAACCTGCATGCTCGCTCCCGCCGAGCACATAAAGGTTGGTCTACCGCAACTATGAGGGAGCCCACCTTGAGTTCTGTAGAAAAAAAGCCGGCAGGTCGGATCGCACACGGATCCGTCCTGCTGTTTTTTTTCCTGCACGATCCTCTGTTCCTGCACTGCAGGCTGTTAACTCGGAGGGGGAGTCTCCTCCCCCTCCGAGTTAATTGGCTACAGTCTGACAAGAGTCCCGTGTGTTAGTGGAACACACAGGATTCCTGTCCGACATTTAGCAGACTGCTCACAGCGTGGGGACGTCACTACGCTGTGAAGAGTCTGCTAAATGTCTTGGCTTAATGGCTTAAAGCTACGCATACACGGCTCATAATGTGATCAGTTCACAACCAATAGACTGCTTTCCTTCCCTGTGCGCATGCTCCATAGTACGATCAGATACAAATGCATCCTAACAACTAGAAATCAGATACTTGAAATTTACCAACATGTCTGATCACTGCTCGATGCATTTTATATTGCATTTAAATCACTTCTGATTAATCGATTCAGCTAAAAAGGAATCGGTTGTTTCTTTAGCCGATCGAATGGAAAATTCAAACCGCCTATTACCAGTTTCAAGCTGGCTATACAAAGTAAAGCTAGCCACACATGGTTCAATTTAGCATTCAATCGATGTTCAATTACATTTTGTATTTCGATCAAAAAAATCAAAAAATCTATTTTAATTTAATCGATGTTCACCACATGGGGAGTACGATTATTGTTCAATGTCGACTGAAAAGTTCATCGAAGTAATCAAAAATCGTCGATTGAATTTCTCTTTCGATTTTAGTTTCAATTGGAAGTAAAGGGAAGTAGCCACACACATCGAGTATCATTGACTCGACCAAAAATAAGCTGCAAGGAATGTAGTTTAATGATTGTACAATCTAGCAAAATTTTCCAACCTGTCCGATCACGTTTCAATTGACGATTTGACAAAAATCGATCAATAATCGTTGATTGTACTATGTGGGCAGCACATCGATTTTCTTTACAATCGATCACTTTTTTCATAGAAAAACGTCGATTGAATGGTAAAACCGAACCATGTGTGGCTAGCTTAAGACTTTTGCATGATTGATCTTAGATTAGATGGACTTGCACCATTTCTTTTTTAAATCAATCTTTATTGGTTTTACAGAGGACAAAAAAAAACAGAGCACAAGACCAAAACAGACAAAAACACATTGAAAGGACCAATGGAGATAAGGGGGTAAAACTTATGCTAGCCATACACATGCCGATAAGCGGCCGATTTTTAATCTGACCGACGGGCGTGCGCGCTCGCGCCGTCGGTCAGGTTAAAAATCGGCCGCTAATCGGCATGTGCCCACATGGGGCGACAGATCAGACATGTCCGATCTTCTCTGGCCGAGGCAAGCCGATGCCATAAGCTGCAATGAAGACGGCGTCTTCATTGCAGCTTATGGCCGGCACACAAAGGGTGCCCGGCCGACTGAAGGGGCCCCATAATGCAACGGGGGCAGACGTGATGACGTCATCACGTTTGCACTCCGCTGCATATCGGAGTAGGTCTGTCTGACCTACTCAGCATGTGTATGCCTAGCATTAGACAGGCAAACATCAATACAGTGTGATCAATATAAACACAATCAATTCCTTTACTTAAATTGGTGTGAATGTTCCATGATACGATCACATGCAAATCTGTCAAAATGCCTAGAAAACCCGTCAGATACTTGTACAATCGACTGAAATTTACCAACATGTCCCATCACTACTCAATCGATTTTATGTTAGAGTTTGATCACTTTTGGTCAACCAGGTGTGTGGAAATTGATTTCCATAGGATCGACTTGAAAGGAAATATTGGACCGTGTTTTGCTATGTTTCCACAGCGTTAAGGGATGCTCCAATACCCCCTGCGTTAATTGAATGCCTTGACGGGGATGCCAGCTTTCAAAGAGCCGTGCCGACCTGTTGAAAGCCTTGTGAATAGGCCGGGTGGGAAGTCATACATATGTATGGGATACACCGACATCCCCGTCAAGGCATGCAACTAACGTAGGAGGTATCCGCACATCCCTAAACGCCATCTAAACCTAGACTAAAGCCCCCCATACACGTCTAGATTTTCTGTTCAATCAACTTAAAAAGGTAAATTTTTGGGGGTCAGGGAAATCGGTGATTGATTGTATGTTTGTCAACTGTAGTAACAGATATTTGATCAACTTTTTTGGGATCGACTGAAAGTGTAATCAATTCCAATACAACCAATTAAAATTTACCAACACGTCCAATCCTTTTTCAATAAATTTTTTCCCAATTTTAATTGTTTTAGGTTCATCTAACCATGTGGGCTGCCATAGATTTTCAATCAATCAATCAACCAAACAAATTGATTGAATTAAGTTGATTAAAAAACCTAGACATGTATGGGGGCCTTATCTCTCATGGCTGAATAGAAGTACAATTCTTTTGTGGTAAACCAGCTCCAAAATATGTATTCCATCTGTGTATTCATCTGCTTTTGTGAAAATCTGCTTTTACGTAATTTTTGCTCAGTATGCCGTGACGGAGGGCTGACAGTTCATTTGTTGGCTCATTGGTTTTCTATGGAGGCTACATGCAACCATTTAAACATAAATCGTGCAGACTTGGAACACTATAGTCACAACAGGGAATTCCCCCCTAAGAAATGTCATTTTGCAGAAACAAGCAAGAGGCTTGATAACAATCAGATCACCTCACCCATCAGTGTTTTATTGGAGGGGGGGATGATAAATATTGTAGAAATATTATGTATCAGCCTCCCTATGAAAACCATATGGAAAAACAGTACTGCTAACACCCCACAAGGTGGCAGCAGAGCACCTGGCTGAGGTCTCCTGATCTCAAATCTCCCCCAGCTGCTTCCAGTTATCCTGAGAACTATTTGCTTCCTGTTCTGATAAATCCAAACCAATCTTTTTGGGGAACAGAAAAAGATGGAAAGGACCACCCATATCGTTAGAGGCTCTAATCTGAGACCAATTTCAATCCTCAAGGGCTGCTAGCACGTCAGATTTTGGCATAAACATTTCTATTTATATGCTGGTTATACAAATGCAAAAATTGTGTAATGAATGAATGAATAAAAAGACGCCTTAGCTTCCAGGGTTGTAAGCCAGCCATACACAGTCGGATTCCATGGCCGCTCGATCACCCATCCGATCGATTCCGGCGATTCTGCCAGGAATCGGAGGTGTGATCGATCGGCCAATTAAGAGAATCCGATCGCAGCATACCACCTTGTCCAACGGATTCCGGGACGATTCCGTGTCCGATTCCATCTCACAAATGGCAACTCCCCCTGATCTGTGCAGAATCGGATCAAAAAGACCAACATGTTGGTTCTCTGTCGGATCCGATTCTGAGCCCCTGATCAATCGGACAAGGTGGGCTGCACACGATTCCGGCACGATCGATTCGCGTGCACACGCCCGGAATCGATCGTGCCGGAATCCGGTCGGAATCCGACCCGTGTATGGGGGCCTGTAGGAAGGAATTACCATACAGTGTATTCAAAGGTATTCACAGCGCTTGACTTTTCCCACATTTTGTTACAGCCTTATTCCTAAATGGATTAAATTTTTCCCCTCAGATTTCTACACACAACACCCCATAATGACAAGGTGAAAAAAGTTTACTTGAGATTTTGGCAAATTTAATAAAAGTGAAAATTGAATGTTCACAGACTTTGCTCAATACTTTGGTGATGCCCCTTTGGCAGCAATTACAACCTCAAGTCTTTTTGAATATGATACCACAAGCTTGGCAAATCTATCTTTAAGGCCTCCATACACCTTACAATCTTGCCATACAATTTCTGTACAATCAAATTTAGTTCTACCAAAACCACGTAATATGAGGACCTTTCTTATTCTTCCAATCACTATGTATTCTATCAGGGAGGACCCGG
>CM070033.1:12442203-12452445 GCA_036250615.1 Ptychadena robeensis | reverse complement strand
ATGATAATCATGAAATAAATGATTACATGTAACATGGAATGTGTAATCAGTACTTACGTACAGATAAAAATACACACTCATGACAATAGTGTTGGTCACTTACCATCTTTGCAGAAGAAGCCAGAAGGACAGTCTTTCCACAACCTGGTTCTCCAACCACCAACATTGGCTTTGGAGACTCGTCTTGAAGAATGTAATTTTTAATGGCCTCTGCCTCTGGGAACTCATATTGTTGCAGGTTGGAGTACATGGTACAAAGAGAAAGGTGTTCCAAAAGTTCCTCTATCCCATTTTTTAATGGTTGATGATATTTTCTCATCTGACAATTGTCAATTAATGTCACCATGTCCCCGTAGAACTGTCTGCATAGACCTTCAACATACTGCTGCTTCTTCTCTTTAGTGTAGCCGACCTTCATGTCGCATGTTGTAGTGGTGCTGTACACCTGTAGGCCTTCAGCATGGACCAGAGATGGGATGAAGGTGTCCCTCAGATGACAAAGTCTGGCGTATCCATCACACAACTCCTTGTCCGTAAGTCCCAACTTCCCTTTCTGCTTCTGATAAGCCTTTAATGGAACTTTGTGAATGTAGCAGATACATTTCTCCAAGACATCCGGATGGTGTTGTAAAACAAAAACTAACTCATCCTCAAGAGCTGGAAGACATTAGAGTTATATTTGGAAAGTCACACTCAATCAAGTAAAGAAAAAAAAGTGGGCAATAGTGATGGACTAAAACCTAAATTTCAATAAAAAAATATGTTCTGGTGTTGATCGCAAATATCATGAGTTTTGTAAAGTGCCAATATTCGCAATAATTCCTAAATAATATTCACTAAAATTTGCCATCAACACTATCACATGAAAACTCAGGACTAATTTAAAAAATGATGATGTCAAAATTTCGTAGTAAAAAAATTTGCAGGAAAACTGAAATCAAATCGAAATTCAATTGGGAAATATTTTATATAAGTCAAATTGAATTTACCGTAAATACTGGCATATAAGACGACTGGGTGTATAAGACGACCCCCAACTTTTCCAGTTAAAATATAGAGTTTGGGGTATACTCGCCGTATAAGACTACCCCTTCCAACGCACATCAAATAAAATAAAAAAAACATCAGATTTGCATTCAATATGTTAATTTTAATTCTTATGACATGGGCAAACTGCCTGCAAGTCATGGGAAATCCACGGGCAAATGTGTCGCGCGTGTCATTTTTTTGTCCAGCTCAGAGAAACCGCAGTGGACCCATGGCCTTACATAGGTCTACTCTGACTTTCAATTCCCAGATTTCCAACAACCTTAAATTTAATTCATAGAATTCTAGCAAACAAAATGTCACATGATACAGTGAAGGTGTTTTAATGTGTTTGAGCTGCAATACCAGTTTCAGCCACTGGAGCCACAGCCTTTAGTGAGCACGTCGGCTTCATCTCACACATTGAGGAGGAAGAGAGGGAAGGGGGATAAGGGGGTGCTTCCGATGTCTGACATGCAGACTACTCTGGCTCAGAAGTTTCAGCACTCGGTGTATAAGACGTCCCCCAACTTTTGAGAAGATTTTCCTGGGTTCAAAAGTAGTCTTATACGCCAGAAAATACAGTATGTCATTTCAACCATCTCTAGTGGGCAAATATGCTTCACAAACAAGACAGCACACGTATCTGGGTCTCTGCTATGGAGATACATTGACACTATTTATCTTGGAGGTCATTGCTCCAAGATTTAAAGTCCATAACCATAAATAAGAAAACATAAATAAGAGGACTCCAATTCCAGGGTAACTGGTTTCCTTCACTCCCTCTGATGTCTTTGAGACAGGAAGTGAAGATATATACCTTAGTTGCAGAGGGAAAAAAACTAACAGGGATTCAACATCATAACAAGAAATCATTAAACAGTTTGGCTTACATTGTATCAGTTGTTTATATCCAGGGGTGCACATAACTTTTTAAGTAAGCTACTCAGATGAGTACCAGGAGATGGTGTTTGGTACTCACCCCACATGTAGGGTGGTCTACCTCACTGTCTCCCTCACTGTTCTCTGTTTTAGCTTCCTGCATGGTAGATTCTGCTGCAGATGGACCTCCCTGTTCCTCATTGATCCTACGACTAGCTGTCTCCATCCACATGTAGCTCTCACAGTACAACACAGTTTGAACCCCCAGATCTCAGTACATGTCTCGGTAGTGCAACTTTCCTCTTGTCAGATTTTATCCTACATGTGCCTATTCTGATTTTTGTCCCCAAGATATCCAACACACAAGTCCAATCTTTTTTTATGAATTAGTCATTTACATTCCCAATTTGACATCCCAAATTGCTATTTTTAACAACAACAATCCCAAACTGCAAATTTAACAATAAAAACTGCCTAAAATTTTGGAAATAAAAAAAAAAACCCTTTTACAGTAGTGTATGCAGTGAAGTTGTGTGGAGCTGTAATCTTAACTCAATCTGCAATATCAGCTTTAGCCACCGGATGTCACTAGAGAGCACTTGCCGTCAAAGCACAACACAAGCACTGCTCCTCACACAGCAGGGAGGAGGGGGAAGAAAGCTCAGCGCATCGCTCCCCTGTCTGTGTTATACGCGGATGTGTTTAGGAAGGATGATAAAGGTACACAGAGCTAGTTTTTAGACCATTTTGCATACCAGCGTATTACTTATGTGCACCCCTGTTTATAGCAAAGTTAACAATTAGACTCTCTATGGAACTTGTATTCCTGCCTGTGTCCCATCTAGGACATTTACCCTACATGACCATCCCAACTGAACAAAAAGTTAGGGGAAATGCAAATGTTCTGCAAAAGCCTCTGACAGCCTCTGACAGCATCTGACAGCTCTCTACATTTGGAATTAAATTCACATTGGAGAGATTTAATATAATTCCGAGTTGTGTCTCCATTAGAGATGGTCAAAGAGATGCAAATTGTTTCCATACTGAAACCAATTAGAAACAGTTGTATTTGATTGGCTCATGTTCAGTCTGCATACCAGTATTGAAATTTAGACCATCTCGGCTGGGAAGTAAAGACAGAGAACACAGAGAACAGCCAAACACAGATCTAAACTATTTGCATATTTATTTCCCTGTGTTTTTCCAATCTCTGCTTCAGCTGTGGCCTCTAGGATATGAGGAACGGGAAGGGAAGAAATAAAGAGATTGCAAATTACCTGAGGAAAAATATTTTCGTGCCTGGTCTTCTCCTAAGATCCCCTTCTGCATGCACAGTGGAACAATAATATGGAAGACTCCTCTGATCTCTTGGAATATCTCCAGATCATCTGTCCTCTGTGGGCAGAATGTCAGAATATTCAGCTTAGAACTCAACACACTTCCTGTCCAGAAGTGCTTTATTGACTAATCATCAGTTCTCCATGTGGAGTCGATGCTTACGATATATATGTACTTCAATGGAATGTGTTGTAGGACACAACAGGTTAAACTAGTGGTTCCCAAGCTTTCCTTGCAGGGCCCCCTTTTCTATTTAGGATCATTATCGTGCCCCCCTCCCTATTCAAACACAGGTTAAGAATGAGGGCCCACGCCCCCCTGGAATACCTTCGCGCCTCCCAGTTTGGGAACCACTGGGTTAAACCATGTTGGGCAAGTAGACAGCCAAGTCTACTCCACTCAAACCCAATCACAATAATCTGAAGATCTGACTGGTCATAGAACGTATTGTGTAATAGTTTCCACTTTTGAAAGTTTTCTGTTTATTGTTGTTTTCAGACTCTGAAAAGGATCATGTTCTTACCAAACCTGTTATATTATTCTGCAACTATGTGATCTTTACTTCCTATAACCTTCTATGTGCCACAGAAAAATGTCCAATCCGGGTCAAGCTTCACGCTATGGCCAGGAAAGTCAAGTTTTTTTATTTGACTTTCCTGACCAAATCCCTAGTTCAATAAATCCCAGATATTTTCCAGGATTTGATCGGGGTGATTTAGGAGGAACCCCGCACATCATCTGCACAAGCAGTGTGGAAATGTAAGCTGGGCATGAACGGGTAGATTCCTGAGTAATAGACTGGCGATCAATCACAGTGTGGTGACGTTCATGTTCGATGTGGGGTCCTGGTTTCCCCGTGGTCCCCCGAGTCTCTGCTTATCCCCAGCCAGAGAAGCAGAGAGTCAGCCAGCCTGCGCACCCCCCCCCTTCCCTACCACATAGATGTGCTGGCCACGCCCCCTTTACACTCCCACAGCAGCTAGCTGATCACAGCTGCCTGTGTGCCATGCAGCTGGCAGCCCATCCATTACATTGGATGGAGACCCACTGTCCCAATTCAAAGTAATGGATTTCGACCAAGGTTTTCCAACATGTTGGGACCGTGGATGGCTCAAATTTTGTGACAGATTAGAGCAACATCGGGTGGTGTGAGCTCGCACAGCGTCCAATGTTGCTCTAATCTGTTTGTTCATTGAGCCCTGTATGCCTGGCTTTAGGAGGGAAGTTAGTAGGAAGGGTAACGCCTCCTTCCTCCAAAGTCAGCCAGCTTCTAAACTGGAGAGACATCACTTCCTGTATTTGGACCGCGGAAATTCAGTGTTCCAAATACCAGAAGTGATATCCGTGATGTCACTTCCTGTCATTTCCCCCTAATTAGTAACATTAAACACGTATGGTCAAATCATTTAGTTTAGTTAGTTACATTTTTTGCCAAATTTATGAAACTCATTTAAAATTTCTTCTCCCTCCAACCTTTCTTCACAGATCCCCCAAACACCAGTTACCTATGATGTTGTGTCCAAACTTACCTGACCCTTCACTGTGTCTAGAAGGTTATACACTGGCGGAGTCCCATTTTCATCTCTCTGGTACCAGTTCTCCAGGATCTTTGTAGAGACACCATGTTCTTCAGCCATCAGTAAAATTTTCTCAAATTCGTCTGACTGGATTGGTGTGGGAAGGCAGGACTTCCCGTACTCCTCTCCAACCAAAGCCTGGAAATATCAGACAACTATCAGGACCAGAATGAACCATTGTCGGCCTATTACAGTTACAGTACTGCTG
Organism: Ptychadena robeensis; assembly: GCA_036250615.1. Classification (NCBI taxonomy): domain Eukaryota; kingdom Metazoa; phylum Chordata; class Amphibia; order Anura; family Ptychadenidae; genus Ptychadena; species Ptychadena robeensis. The sequence goes on along the minus strand of CM070033.1, from coordinate 12,447,414 downwards.
GGGGTATGAGGTTTCCCTTAGCACAGGAAAGTTATTAAACTCCATCTGTTAACGCATTCATATGAATTGCCCAGTACATCCATTTGGCAGTTGGAGGGTGGAGGAGTTTCCTGTTAGAGAACCAGGCATTCAATATAAATCTATAGGATAACAACCCCCTTGAAGCAGGTCAGAAGAAAGTCAGCTGCAGGTCGGGGGAGTGGCTTGTGTTCACCTTCCATCGTCATCATACAATCCACCTACTAGGATTGTACTGACTTTACATATATTGTCATTGCAGCCTACTCTGGATACAAAGTTGTTCAATGCTGGGTTGAGTATTTCCTCACCTCACCCTTTAGCAAACCTCTAGCAGTTCCTCCCCTAAATAAATCTGAATCCCGCATGGCTGCACTGCATGTGATTGTGTATAGTTATGTAACGACACTGGAATCAACCAGTCGAGAGAGGCGGCTGTTCATGCTCCAAATTTTTTTTTCAACAATTAAACCATAATGGGGTCTCCAATCACAGGCAAAAGGTGCTCAAAAGTCCTCAATACCTGGCCAACAGTGTGCAGCAAACAAGCTGTTGTCCAGAAACTAATGTTCAAAGTATTAGTGAATGGTATATGAGGAACCTCCACCCGGCAGGGGAAGTCCTAGGACAATACCTCAGCCTGAGGAGGGCCACAGCTGGTCGGCAGTTCCCACTGCGGGTAACACTGGATGGGTGGCGGTACGATGGGAACGTACCACTGGCAGGTAGGCCGGGGATAGGCATGCGCAGCCCAACATGGTGCAGGGGGATGCCACCCCACTCTGAACAGAGCCGGGGGCAGTAGGAGAGGCGGCTGGCAGAATGGGTGACTGCGTACTATTGCTATGCACTATGGGGCACAGGGTTAACCTGTCGTTCTTCCTCGATCCCCAGACTGAGCACCTCCTCTTCCTGAAAGCTGCCTCTTAAACCTTCGACCTCTTTAAGAGGCATTCGCCCCCCGCTCACCACTAGACTTACTGCTGGGTGTGATCTGTTTGACCATTTATTCATAGATGACCTCTGCTTTGTATTTGATCATTCTCTGTTTGCTGCCTGTCCTGACCTCTTTTGAACCTGAATATGCTTTAATAAGTCCTGGGGAACCGAGTGTTGGGATGGCGCAACTAGCCCCCACAAGACTGAGTGGGGGGTTGTCTTTAGGCAAAGAGTGCAGAGGAGATGGCTGCATTGGGCCAGTTCCTCACACATGTCACATCTATATTTTCAACCGAAGCTGAGAGTAGAATTGAGTGGACAAGTGACTCAACTGTTATGCTGTTACCTGGCAATCAGATCCTCAATGACACTACTACATCTGGGTCCACATTTGCTTAACACACTGGGTATGACAGTACCCAGGGTATGCCAATATGTGTGTGTTGTACCAAACTTTTCTGAACATGTCATTAGAGGTCTGAGTAAATTTTTACATTGATCTCCTCACCACAAAGCATGGACCAGCCGAGGACTTGATGCACTCCTCCAGGAGCTGCTGGCGAATCTTCCGAACCTTAGTACTATAGAGGTCATCCACGTGTATTCCATCATAGGCATCCAGGACCTGGCATCGGCAGGAGTAAAGACATCATAACGTATCCTCATGATGACATATTAGTAAAGGACCTCACCTTCCATCACAACTTTCTTTCATAGATGTGTAAAACATACAACTGTTCATTTTAAATTAACGGATTGGGCACAGATATAGGAACCTGCAATATATGCCTTCTAGGTAGGTACTTAATCATAATTCTCTCTAGTAGTTCGCGAACAGGCGAATCGAACTTCTGCGTATACCCCCCGCGAACATGCGAACGGCAAACCTCCATTGACTTCAATGGAAGGCGAACTTCAGTTGTATGTTGTACACATATTTGTAGCCAAAATACCAATAAAAAAAAGGCAAAAGGGTGCAACCACCTGGACAGTATCATGCCAGAGGGGGGTCAATGGCTAAACTTCTCCCCCAAAGTATGGATTTTTTAAAATGCTGTATTATTCAGGTCTAATGGCCGAAAATCACATCTAGATTACAGATTTTGCCAAAAGTTGGCTGGAGTGGGCTGCCAGCCTGACAGCACCTTCTGCAGCGCATCACATTTAGTCAGATCTCTCTGCAATGCATAATACAGCATACTCCACTCCCAGAGAAAGACTTTTGTGGCTCAGTAATGATGAACTACATGTAACAGAATACCTTAGCTATAGATTCAGATTACTGGATGGAGTATAATAGCAAAGTAGCTCAGCCATTCCTCATTCAGCAGCAGCTCTCCCTGTCTATCTAGTACTGGAGACACAGGGCAAATGTAAAATGGATGCCGGGCTGCTGCTTTTACAAGGGAGGGGGGTGTCCTCCAGGGGGGAAAAATGATGTGTTATTGGCTGTACTGTACCACCTGACTATAAGGTAAGGGGCGCACTTCGTCTCCATGTAAAGGGATAGGGGGCGGGTGGAACACCCATAATGTTCGCATGCTTTGTTTGCCGCGAACTGTCTGCCGGGCAAACTTTTCTGCCATCACTACTCTCTAGTCTGCACATAACATCCATAAATACATAAACATCGTATTTTTATTTCTGTACAGAACAGTTGATGCGATCGCAAAGGACTACAGGCTGCATTTGTATATTAACCGGTGGTAAGAGAACTTTAGCGAGCACTTACCTGGAATTCAAGGCCATAGGTGTGTCTGCAATATTCCCTCAGTTTAGGGTAGACATCTGAGCGCAGGGCAGCTCTCTCCCACTCAGAATCTGAGCAACAATTATGCAAAAGCTCTGTTAATGTTTGAAAACAGATCCTAATCGAACACATTTTAAAGAAAAAAGAGAACCTGTCTGAAAATGGATATGACTCAACTGCATTGAATTGGGGCGAAGGAGTCTGAGCCTACATACTGTGTACACTGTGCTCAGTCTGCAGTACATGTTCCCTCAAAATACTCTGTAACATAAAAGCAAATCACAACTGGACTTCATAGTATGATAACGTAATCTGAACTTCTGTGAATATCCAGATACTTACCGTATTTGTTTGTTACGTTTGATTCTTATATTGCTTTCTGTAACCTGGACATTGTTGTTTGTATTACTTCTGTTTATTTGTGAATATGTAATAAATAAAGTTAAAGAGGTAATCAAAGATTTTAGAGTTTTAACCGCAACGTTACTTCCAGCACAATTAGGTAAGTGTCCAATCTCATATATTTTCCCACCCCTCTTTCGCAAATGATGTGCACGTTGGGAAGTTAGAAGGGAGCATAAATCCATTATTCTCCCTTGCAACTTCCTACCCCACTTGTGGGCAACATCTCTGCTTGTTAAGAGCAGCCCTGATGCTTCCAGAGAACTCGGCGACCCCTGTGAAATGGTCGTTCAACCCCCAAGGGAGTCCTGACCCACAGGTTGAGAACCACAGATTTAGAGGAATGAAATAGGGTCATATCGTCCTTCATTTCCAAAAGCATTGAGCAATTCCATGAGCTCTTATGAAGCAAAGGCAATTGGATGAGTATTAGTGAGTATTGAAGGCGAGTATCATTTTGCTTTCTAAAGGTAGCCATACATGGTTCTACAAAAAAAATCAATCTGTTTACGTCGATTGTATGGGACTCAATTCCTAGCCACCTGGTTTGATTAAATAAAAGTTAGCGAACATAAAATTTATCAAAAAGTAATTGAACATGTTAGTAAATTTTTGTTCATTTACAGTTACATGTAGTTTTTTGTTTTCCAGGCGCCCTCTTGTGGCAGGAAGTATCAATAACGCTTAAACAAAAAAAGGAATGAATCGTTTTTTTAAAAATCGATCACACTATGTGGTGGTACAGTTGTTCGATGCTGGACTGACAATCACTTTTCAATTTACAATTAAATCAAAAAGTAAATGACCCCTGTATGACTACCTTAAGAGGACCGAAATGAACCAAAGAGTAGATAGCATAGGCTTGCACTGCAATTTACTATATAACCCAGCAGATGGTGCAGCAAGTCATATCCAAACCAAGAGAGGAGACATGGATGTATTAGCTGGAGGTCTGTATGAAGAACCAATAACTTCTTGAAGAAAATGACTAGAAGTTGCAGCATCGTTACAAGTTCTTGTAGATAGAACAATAATAAGCATATGTTCCTTTGGTGTGTATTGATTATTGAGACATTTATTGTGTATTGACTATTGACACACTTATTTGTAAAAAAAAAAAGCCAGGCTCCCCTCCCAAAATTAATAGCATGAAAGAAAAGGTTTTTTACCTTTGGAATATCAAATTGGAACAAAACAAAGGGGGATTGGGGCACCCTCTACCCATGTTTAGTGGAGCTCTGGAAATAGAAGAATACGATGTACACAGCTGTGTTCAGTCCCAGAATAGGGATCAAGGTTTAAACTTGCTGCCCACAGTTCCTAAGCTGTGATCCAGGAATTTCCTCTTCTCTGACAACATTGTGTTCTGCTTGCTCAGCTAAACTGGAATTTTTGGACAACATTTTGCCTTCCTGTTGCTTCCAAGCTGTAACTGTCCCATGGTGAGATGTCAGGCACATCCAATAACAGCAAAACAAGCTAAACTCCTGACCAACTAAGAAAGCAGACTATTTGATCTTGCAGTTGGCCTGGCCGTGGTTTATGTGGCTTCCCCGCAGCCAGTACCTCTAACCGATGGTGGTTTATGTAACAGAGCAGTGAATAATATTTACAGATGTTCAGAGTCAGGCTTAGCGTGAGAAACAACTCACTCCAGTTTAAAGTGGACCCATCAGCGGGGATATATTCAACATATAATACAAAAAAACATTTCCTAAATAGAAAAGGGGGGCCCTGCAATGAAAGTTTGGGAACCGCTGCTTTTGGGTATCATTAGAACATTTCCAGACAATGCCTGTGTCTGCTTTTCTTTCTAATGAGGTGTGGTCATCTTTGTATAGACATCATCTGAGGTCAAAATTCAGATGCAGGGTCATTTATCCCGCTATGCCGAATATGCGTGCACATTCGCTCCCGACGGCATCCCTCACATGCATACCTGGCACTCATGAACAGGGTGAGCTGCCGGTGTTCTGAGATATTTTGCTACCCTGAAATATTTTTCTACCCATACAACTGCACATGCGCAGATAGCCCTAGTTTAGGGGCTTTTCAGGGTTAATCTTACGAATTTCAGGTGTCAAGGTTAGGGATTTGGGGGG
>CM070033.1:12418077-12438728 GCA_036250615.1 Ptychadena robeensis | reverse complement strand
GCACCCCCCTCCCCCCACTGATCGACAGTGATTTTTGCATAGGGCCCCCTAAATGCTAGAAACATCCCTCGCTTGCTTCTATGGCAGCCCTTTAATTCCAAGAACTCCATGTACTCGGGTAAAACCTGCACCCCTCTAAGGGCTTGTCCCGCCTTAAGTGATCGCCCATGGTCTTCCACAACTATAATCGCGGCGTGGAAACCACAGGCGATTCTTTTCCCCTTTGAAGTGGGGGGTGGGACCCTTCCCGCCCGATCACACCCATAGAGAATGAATGTGCGCGTTTAAAAACCAATGATTTGAGACGTGTTTTTTAAATGCATCCATGTATCTCTATGGGCGCGATTAGGGGCCGACCGCAGAAGTGTTGATGGGGATGAGCCCCACCAAATACATGGAAGCGATCACTGTGCCACAATTAAGTGGAGACAAGCCCTAATAATAACACCACCTTGTCCTGCATTACGTTAGATTTATAAATGAAATGAACACTTACCAAGTGGGTCCGCACACAGGAAAACCTTCATACACAATCTCTCCTCTCTGCTAGGAATGTGATCAAAGTTTCCTTCCAATATGGCCCGGTGAATCCCTCCATTATCCTCCATGGTTCTGTGGGTCTAGGCCACCATGCCTGGAACACTTGTCTCTTTGTGGGGTCTGGACTTTGTTTCACAAATATCTGTTCCCCTCTTACAGGCTAACTTTCCCAGAGTTCCTAGAACTTAATTAACTTTTAGAGGAAAACTCCACCATAGGAAGTGTCAGTCCTCACATCCCATTTAAACACATCACAAGGCTCTTTGGGTCTCCAGAAACTGGAGGATTTGTCAATAAGTTTCTTGATTGTCGGCAGTAATATTTCCTGTTTTGTCAGGATTCTGAACAACATTCTTCCTGATAGAAGTTTCTTCTTAGCGAGTCACTAACCTAGGACAACCATGCAGCATTAGGGTGATGTGACAACATATTGTACTGTATGGCATGATTTTTTACCAAGTTTGATGATCAAATCCATGCCTAGAGTAGTTGGTGGTAAATCTACAGGAGATTAAATGATGTATGTGGCCAGATTTGAATGAATTAGGGTTCCCATACAACTTTAGATTTCTCTGTCAGATTTCCTTTTGTTTTGTATGACCAAAACCATGTAATATGAGAGACTTTCTAAACCATCAAGTCTGTGTTCAATCGCAGAGGACCCGGCACTACATAGTTGTTGGTAGATCTAAAGGACATCTGACAGGGAGATCTAAAGTTATATGGCCAGATTTATGAATTGTGTTCATTTAGTCCAAAAGCACAGGGGTCACTTCAATAATTTCATGCTTTTCTTGACCAAGGAGTTTAAATAATTTTGTTAAATCTTTGAAGACAATCCAATGCAGGACCAGTGAAAAGGCGAGTGTGAGAATCCTCTCAAGGACATAGACCAACAGGGGAGGATTCTGGTTGGGGTGCAGCAGGAGCACATTCAATGTCAGTTCACCCAAGACGAGATGGTATTAATAAAAAAAAGTATGCACACATTGGAGGACAGAGACAGGTAACAGATATATGTAGCTCTGTAATAAAGCAGAGGAGGGTCCAGGCAGTTCTGACAATACTGGCTGTGTACTGAGTGAAGCAGCAACAGAAACACTACCAGCTTAAAGTTCAATGCCAGTTTGCCCAAGACAAGTTGGTATTAAAAAAAATATATTCACACAGAGGATAACAGAGAGGGGTAAAGGTAAAGCTCTGTAGTCCAGCAGGGGAGGATTCTGGTTGGGGTGCAGCAGGAGCACTCTAAGCCTAAAAAGCACATTCAATGGCAGTTCACCCAAGACAAGATTGTATTCATAAAAAAAAAAGGATGCACGGAGGACAGAGACGGGCAACAGATAAATATAGCTCTGTAATCAAGCAGAGGAGGGTCCAGGTAGTTCTGACAATACTGGCTGGGGCCTGAGTGCAGTTCAATGACAGTTTGCCCAAGATATGTTGGTATTAAAAAAATATATTCACACAGAGGATGACAGAGAGGGGTAAAGGTAAAGCTCTGTAGTCCAGCAAGGGAGGTTTTAGGCAGAACTGACAACTAGCCGGGGACTGAGTTCAGCAGCAACAGCAGCACTGCCAGCAAATCCAATGGCAGTTCAATGAGTACGGAGAATGGGCCAGGACAACCTTCAACCTGTGAGTAGTTGAGGTCATAAATAGTAGGTTTCCTTGCCATAAAAAAACTCTGCTGGGTACAACAGGTGCCAGCAGCACCTCGAAAACGTCTGATAAACCACAGGAGCACTTTGCAATCTTTTATTGAATTAATCTGGAAGCTACATGTTCGATATTCTTTTTCATATGAATGGAAAGTCTCCAACGAGACTGAAAAGGAGCAAAACATCCTTTTAATGAACGTGAACACAAAGCTTGGCCTTGCAGCAAGTGATCTCCAGCAGCAGGTGGCTTCCCACCCCAAAAGAAGACGAATTCCTGCCAAAGCTGCGTACGGCCGCAGGCGACGAGCGGCCATTGTTTTGGGGAGAGCTCGGAATTTAATGCCAGCTGATATTTCTTTGTCTCCTAGACAATGGAATACTGTATGGAGGAAGAATCTCACGACTGACACAATGGGCTCATCCAACATCCAGGATCCCGGCAGCCATGGGAAGAGTTTCCTTTAAGCCCAACTCCAAAAGATTAAATAATAAAAAAGAGGATCATCCAAAAAGTCTTAATGGCATCTCTCTGGTAAAACATGAAAGAGAAATGGCCGAGGGCAATCCCTCCTGTTCTGTAGATGTGTGTGATATTGTTTGGAAGTAATTTGTAAATGGGATTTTTAATCTATTACACAGCAATTAGGTCCGAGGAGTGAAATCAAGTTAGTGCTGGACCCCGGGGCTACCACAGGAACATTTGAAGCTACTACTACTAAAATTTTTATTTCCTTATTACCTACTAGCTGAATTTGTGAGTTAATTGAACATAGTATCATCATTTAAAATGGCTGGAGATGAAGAGAAGGGAACATAACAAAATAAAGTACATAAATTAAAAGTCAAGATTTAGAAATTTGATTTGATAGAAATTTTGCAACAACATATGGGTCGCGACCCCCTCAGGGGTCGAAGGACCATTTTACAGGGGTCACCTTATTCCGTAAAAGCATCAGAGCTGCTGCCCACAAGGGGGAGGGAGAGTAACGCCTCCTAACTTAGGGTCCCCACACACGTAACGAGCCACGGACGACCGCGGGTGCCCACATGGGGCGACAGGTCCCTATTGCCCCAAAGCTTGGTCGGCCAAAGAATGGACATGTCAGTTAATCTCTGGCCGATGCCATTAGTTTAAGTGGGGACCGGTGTCCCTGTCCAAACTAACGTCCGGCACACAAAGGGTGCCCTTCAATACTGTGAGCGAAGTAGAGCAGCGTGATGACATCATCATGTTGCTCTCCACAGCTCATCTGTCGCTCGTTACGTGTAGGAGCCTTTAGGAAGGAGGGGCTCGTTACGTGTGGGGGCCTGGTCACCATCCAAAGTAATGGCAATCGAACAGGGATTTACCACCATGTTGGTTCCCTGTTAGATCGATTCCCAAACAATAGATCACGGTGAACACGCACAACATTAGACTGTTCAGGAATCGCACTAAAAACCGACCCGTGTATGGGGACCTTAACTCTGAGGAAGATACTGGGGACACCCAAGATTCTAGCAACCTTGGGGTCAAAAGAGCCAGTGGATAAGAATGCTTCTGTCTTCAAGTGGGTATATGTGTGGTCGTACTCTAGAATGGACCAGGAAGGACCAAGGTTAGTGTTTCTCAAAAAACTTGACTTGTTGAGAAAGTGGCGATGAAACTCTAACTACAAGAAACAAACAAAAACAACATAAGGCCTCCAGAGATGTATATATTCTTTAGAAAAGGTAATATTATATGAATACAGAGTTTTATTTATTTCTCAGGATAGATGTGTGTAATCTGATATTCTGTACTACCGTGTTTCCCCGACTATAAGACATCCCTATCAACTAAGACGCCCCCCTTTTTGAAAAAAACTTTGAACTAAGGGACCCCCGGCAAAGCAGCCACTCACCGCAAATAAGACACCCACTAACCATACCCGAATATGCCATTCGGTTACTGTGTGCCACCGTCTGGGCTGGCTGCAGTGCATAGCGGAGCAGGAAGTGACTGCAAAGCCCCGCGCCAGGAAGGACAAGCTGCTGCCTTACTGAAACGGAGTCCATTACCCGGCCAGTAAAACCCACAAAAAAGTGAGTCGGTGCCATCAATTGTCCCCTTTCCCTTCAGATTAAGGCATCCCCCCGAAAATAAGACCGGTCGCATATTTTTGGCTTCTAAAAAATATAAGACAGTGTCTTATCATCGGGGAAACACAGTACTACTGTTGTAGCCTCCCTGAGTACCTACACAGCAGAACAATATTTCTGAATTACAGTAAAGTCATTTTTCTAAAAAATATATACATCGTTGGGAGCCTCATGTGATGCCTAAAATTCCTTCTGGCTCCTTAGAAAAAAAATCTCCTCTTCCGTTTACTGCACTTCATGAGTTTTTATGATTTTGTTTTTTTATTCTGACTTTTAAACAACAATTTTCCTTTAAATTCTTGAAAAGCGCACACGAGACACATCAGATTACAGACAACTAAAACATGACCCCCTGTACACCAGAGATCAGACAGTAGTGTGATGCGTCTCTTTCCCTGATTTATAATTCAGTATGATCAAAACAAAGGGTGGGGGTGGGAAAGACCTTCATCCCAACATACTGTATAGACAATGCCGCTCCATAATCCCTGAGCTCATCCCTCTGTTCTGTAATTAGACGGAGATGACAGGTCACCCAGCCTGGGGCTGCCCTGAATTTGTAAGAATTCCTTTGTGTTCCATAGAAAGGACACAATCAAGTTTGCTGAATTTTTCATGTATTTACCGGAACGGAGGAAGACAATAATTACACCTGACGATATAATGGCAGATGCTGCAGGAAAGTGATGGTGTTTATTACTGGTGCTAAGCAGCTGAATTATTTGTGGTTAACCTTCAAGAATACTTCATTCTTATGGCCCAATACATTTTAGGTACCTCTTGTTTAAACACTTTAGCCACTATCAGGTATCCTCTCCATTTCCTTTGTATCCAAGGTTGCTTTAGAAGGGTTTCTCCCTTAATTCCCATTTTCTGAACACACTGACCAACATTTTACAGTATGGAGTATCAGTATAATGGAGACCCAGCAGTATGGAATGTCCGTATCATGGAGACTCATTATGAAGTACCAGTATCATATCATGGATGCCCAGAATGAAATGTCCGTACCATGGAGACCCGGTATGGAGTACCAGTATCACAGTGACCCAGTGTGGAGTAACAGTATCAAAAAGACTCAGTATAGAGAAGGCTATATGCAAACTCAGTATGGAGTGTCAATAGGAATAACCCAGTTTTAGTGTCATGAAGATCCAGAGTGGAGTATCAGTATCATGGAGACCAAGTGTCAGCATCAAAGAGACTCAGTATGGAGTATCAGCATTACCCAGATCCAAGTATGGAGTGTTAGTATTAAGGTGACCCAGTATGGAGTACTAGTATAATGGAGACCCAGCATGCAGTATCCGCATGCGTGAGACCCAGTAAGGAGTGTCAGTATCATGGAGAACTGGTGTCAGTATCATTGTGACCCAGTATGGAGTATCTGTATCAGGGAGAACTGGTGTCAGTATCATTGTGACCCAGTATGGAGTACCAGCATTAGTGAGACCCAAGTATGGAGTGTTAGTATCATTGTGACCCAGCATGGAGTATCCATATCATTGTGACCCAGTATAGAGTATTAGTATCATTGTGACCCAGAACGAAGTATCAGAATCATTGTGACCCAGTATGGAGTATCCGTATCATGGAGAACTGGTGTCAGTATCATTGTGACCCAGTATGGAGTACCAGTATCATAGTGACCCAGCATGGAGTGTCAGTATCATTGTAACCCAGAATGGAGTATCAGCATCATTGTGACCCAGCATGAAGTATCAGCATTAGTGAGACCCAAGTATGTAGTGTCAGTATCATTGTGACCCAGTATGGAGTATCCGTATCATGGAGAACTGGTGTCAGTATCATTGTGACCAAGTATGGAGTACCAGTATCCTAGTGACCCAGCATGGAGTGTCAGTATCATTGTAACCCAGAATGGAGTATCAGAATCATTGTGACCCAGCATGGAGTGTCAGTATCATTGTGACCCAGTATGGAGTGTCAGTATCATTGTAACCCAGAATGGAGTATCAGAATCATTGTGACCCAGAATGGAGTATCAGAATCATTGTGACCCAGCATGGAGTGTCAGTATCATTGTAACCCAGAATGGAGTATCAGTATCATTGTAACCCAGCATGGAGTGTGAGTATAATTGTAACCCAGAATGGAGTATCAGCATCCCAGAGACTCAGTGTGGAGCATTCGTATCATGGAAACCCAGTCTATACCATAAGACTTGCATCATAAATCAGAATAAATAATAACATTCACCGCTTCCTGTATATTCCACTTTTCCTCATTTTTATTATTCAACAAATTATACATAATAAATACAAAGTTTTTTTTTACAGCCAATACAAAGGAGGAAGATAGCTTTTCGTCTTCCTGCAATGACACTGTATATTGATACATGGAATCCCCTACGGAGTTACAAAGATCTTTTCTGTTAAATAACATTAGCAGCTCATACTGATTTGTTTTTTTCAACACAGTTCTGAAATAACACTTATTTTAACAGGAATAACAAAAGGAACAAATGAAGACATAGAAGGGAAAACTAACTGAACTAAACGTTCCGCTTACAGAGGGGGCTGTTCTGTGATGTACGCACATTCTAGAGTCTTTGAAGGAAGAACCCATATTAATCAAATATAAAACCTACTGACATGTCTTGTCTCCACTCCAAAGCAGACTGGGGTGCAATATGTAAATGGCTGCTGTACACTGGACAAACAATAGAATAACTGTCCATCCTCAAACCATTTTTAAACAAATTCTTAAACAATATCTATAATGGTTACGGATAATATTTGAAAAGGGTTATCTATGTTTCTACACTTACAGTATACAATATATCTTAAGAAACTGAACAAGTCTGATAAGAAGCGAGCCACTGCCCAAACGTGTGCATTAATTTAACCTTGAGCTATTGATCTCTATTAACATTTCTTTTCTTTTTTAAGGAAAAATAATAGACTGCTATCTGATGGCTGCACATTTATAAGTGTAATTTTAAGTGTATTTTTTTTTAGGAGAAATACACTGGAGGTTCTGATATCCGGAGTTGTGCTCCCCAGTCTGGACAGCCCCAAGCAGATACCAGAACATGGACTGTTGGCATTACATCAAAGTCCCATTACTCAGATTACTAAAACTTAAGCTGTCCATACACCTTTAGATCTCTCTGTCAGATATCCTTTAGATCTACCAACAACTATGTAGTGCAGGGGCCTCTGCGATAGAACACAGGTAGACTTGATGGTTTAGAAAGTCCCTCATATTACATGGTTTAAATGAGATCTAAAGGAAATCTGACAGATAAATCTAAAGGTTTATGGAGACCCTAAAGCTAGCCACACATGGTACAATTTTAGCGTTCAATCGACGATTTTCGATGGGAAAAAAAGATCGATTGGACATTAATCGATGTACTGCCACATAGTGCAATCGATGATCGTTGAACGATTTTTGGTACAATCGTCGATTGAAAAGTGATCGGACAAGTTGGAAAATTTTGCTCGATTGGTCGATTTTTTTTGGGCTCGATTTTTTAGGCTACTTCCCTTTAACTTCCAATTGAAACTAAAATCGTAAGAGGAATTCAATCAACGATTTTGGATTACTTCGATTTAATTTCAGTCGAAATTGTTCAATTATCGTGCTTCCCATGTGGAGAACTTCGATTAAATGACAATCGATGTTCGATTTTTTAAATCGAAGTACAAAATCTAATCGAACCTCGATTGAATGATAAATTGTACCATGTGTGGCTAGCTTTAGTGTTTCTCAGTTCACAGCATTTGCCATCTGTCCTTCGGATGGTACACACTAGAAGTAGGTCTATGTAGTAATTATCTGCACAGGAAACATGGCTCCATTGTAGGTGAGCAGATTGCAAGGGGCAACTCTGGACACATGGGCTCACAGTAGCAGCTTTAGACAACATATTAACTTTTCTGAGTTCTGAGTAAAGTTCACTTGGGGCGAAGCTAAATAGACTTAATGTATGTATTGAATTGAAATTGTAATGTATGTGACCTCCAGTTAGGAAATGAAGGGCTGTGTAGGACTGCTAGGCCACAATGAGAGATGTGATTTCATAAGTATGGGTTAAGCTGGCCATACACCTTTAGATCTCTGTCAGATATCCTAAACATCTACCAACATCTATGTAGTGCCGGGTCCTCTGTGATTGAACACAGGTAGACTTGATTGTTAAGCAAATCCCTCATATTACATGAAGAAGATCTAAAGGAAATCTGACAGAGAAATTTAAAGGTGTATTGCCAGCATCAGGGTAAATCTGTTGCAGCTTGAGGTCAGTCTGTCTCTGCTGGAGACAGACTGACCTCAAGCTGCAACATATATACCATAACCCATACCTATGACATCACCTCTGCTACCTTGAGCGCTGTGTTTGTCAGAGTTTTTATTGGCGAGTGGGGGACAGGAAGGTTCCTGTCCCCCACTCGCCAATAAAAACTCAGACAAACACAGCGCTCAAGCTACCCCATGCTAGTAAATGAGTGGAGACATGTAAATCGATGAACAGCCCGTCTCTGTACGTTGAAACAACGAGTATCCTCTAAGCTGTACTCGTCGCCTACATTTCCTTTAACGCACACATTCTACTTCTAAACAATTGAGGCCATTTTTTTTTTACTTATAAAATCAAAATAATTTGAAAAGGATATTTCAAAATAAGATCGGGGACCCCATATCTTCAAGGGGCAAAGAGGGGAGAAGAGGGTTAAAATGAGTCTTCAAAGAAGATACTAGTACACAAACATTTGAACAGCGTTCAACCAAATAAATTAGCTTTCTTCGCACTTGAGGAATCCTACCGACTCCTCGAGCAGCGCCAATGTCTAGATACGTCGTCCAGTAATCCGATTCGCTCTATGAAACGCTCATAACACAAAGGAAAACAAAATGCCGCTATTTATAGAGAAAACAGGAAAGGAAAGAAAACAGTTATTGCATAACAGAGGTTATTAGACGTTCGTTTAATTCTCCTAAATGATTATAGCGTTAAGATTTTAGATTAGGTGGATTGGTTAGGTCTGCTTCGCTTTCATAATCCCCCTGGAAAGATGGGATCAGTAATTATAAACTCTGACACAGAGGGCCTCGGATTTGTTTCTGACCAGTCTGATGACCAGTCGGGTACACAGAGACCTGGCAGCCATTTTACTAAACAAAATAGGTGTGCTGAGACGGTATTTGTAGACTGATATTACTCCAGACATCTCATCATTGAAGTGTAAGAAATCCCGAAACGTCTGGCCATACACCTTTAGATCTCTCTCAGCTTTCTTTAAGATCTACCACTAATTATGTAGTGCCAGGTCCTCTGCGATTGAACACAGGTAGACTTGATGGTTTAGAAAGTCCCTCATATTACATGGTTTTGGTAAAACAAAAGGAGATCTAAAGGAAATCTGACAGAGAAATCTAAAGGTGTAGGGGGACCCTTACTTTCTGCTGGTAATGGGACTTCCTGCTGCAGGGTGAACACCTCTTGTCGCTGCCTTGCAAATAGCAAACACCATCCTGCTTCTTCAGGCCATTTATATGGTGGGTTCAAAGGACAGTCACTGAAATAAGTTTTTCTTTTTAAAATTAAGGATGTCAGCCGATATTGCTGACATCCTTAATTTTAAAAAGAAAAACTTATTCTGACAGCTGGAGGGGAGCTGGTTGAGTTCTCCTCTCCCACTGCATTACGCCGCGCTTAGGCAGCTGAAGTGGTGTCTGGGACATCTCTCCCAGGCAGGAAATCGTCACCCCCCCCCCTCCCCTCCAACCAGTCTCTGCAGCTCCGTTAGAGAAGAGACAGGAGGAGAGGTGGAGAGGGGGGCAGTGAGGGCAGAAGTCTGCATGTTTCCAGGATCTAAGATGCCATCATGAGAACTGCAAGGAGAGTAGGTGAGTATGCTGTGGTTTTTTTTTGTGTAGCAGTTTTCCAGCATCTGAACTGCTGACAGGCAAGTATTGTGTCTGTTAAATGTATGTCTGTTTTTTAATTTAAGTTTAATACCGCTTTAAGGGCAACTGCACAAAAACTGCCTGGAAAACATAGAATGTTGCCACCCTGGTAAGAGACGTTTTTCAGGTGTTTGGTTGTTAAAATAGCACATTTGCAACCAGCCTTAATAATGTGGGCTTGTGTTCTCTGCATTGAAATCCCCGCATACAGGCGCGTTTTTTTAACATTTGAATGTATAGGGTGCTTAAACGCCAATACAGCGGCATATAACGTGTCCAAAAACCATAACTTTCAACCCTGCTGTTTTGGCTGGGAATGTCGTCTTTGTACGTCTTTCCAAAGTATCGGCCAAGGATCAGTTCCTCAAGGTGGTGAACATTGATTCCCCGAACAAGGGAAGCGTGTCGTGTATGGCTAGCTTTTACGGCTCGCTTCCCTTGCGAAGGTTGTGCACAACGATTGTTCAGGGAATCAATGTGCACCACCTTGGGGAACTGATTCCTGGCCGATACTTTGGCTGGGGATTGAGAAAGTAATGGTGATCAAACAGGGAAATACCAACATGTTGGATCACTGTTCTATTGATTTTTCGTTTAAGCGCGATCGATCAATCAA
Source organism: Ptychadena robeensis (assembly GCA_036250615.1). Lineage (NCBI taxonomy): Eukaryota > Metazoa > Chordata > Amphibia > Anura > Ptychadenidae > Ptychadena > Ptychadena robeensis. The sequence goes on along the minus strand of CM070033.1, from coordinate 12,427,853 downwards.
GGTGGGCTGCAATTGATTGCTGTGAATGTCCATGGCAATCGGTCAGAATTCAAATGAAAAATTTACCTGTGTATGGCCGGCTTAAGTTGCTTAAAATCGGGTCAACCCCACTTGTGCAGATGATAGTCAGGGTGGGAAGTTAGAAGGGAGAGTAACAACCCCGCCTCTTAAGTGACACTCCATCTGGAATTCCAAATACCAGAACAGGGGCCTAGGGAGATCGGCGCCCTGGGCACCCACTCTGACGAACGCCCCCCCCCCCTTGTGAGACTCTGAGTCTTGTCTCCCCTCACTCGGGAGGGGGGGGGGGTGGGACAGGGATGTGGGACACCCCTTAGCCACATCCCCGCCTCCCCCCGGCAAACATCTCCACTCCCGGGGAGAGAGAAGGGAGGTGAGTCTCCTCTATTCTCTCCCCAGGGCGAGTGTGCCGATAGGAGGGAAGACATCTGGGCATCGGAAAAACATTCCGCAATGTCACTTCCTGTAAGCTTTCTCTTATTAGATAAGGGAAAACTTGACAGGTATGCCTAAAACTTGGGTGTGACCCGTCCATGATGCCCAGCGGACATAAGCCCTTGGTAGTAGGTGGTAGTAGGTGGTATGCTGACTAGGAAGCAAAGACAACTGACGGAGGATCCATGGAAGTGTGAAAACACTGCTACTTACTGCAAGGCAGCGACTGAGCATCGTCAGCTTGTAACAGAAAGTTCTGTTCTCCAGGTAGACTACAGGTTCACAAAAATGACAACTGTACAAGTGACACCACATCTCATTGATGAGTGTATCTATAATAAGGACAGATCGCAGTTCAGTGAATGTTACCAGATGAGACGGTACAACATGCAGCTGACAAATACTACTCTGGAAGTTTTGTCTATGTCCCACCGATAACACTGGTAATAGGATCAGAACCAATTTATAATCCTATTCGAGTTCCCAGACAAAAAAAAAAGTGATATCCTGCATTGCTGGCGTTACATGGCGCTCTTTACATCCACAGAGGAAGCTTTCAGTGCGTCCGTTGTAAAGTGAAGAATACCAATAAAGTGCCGTTCCATCTGCCAGTCCATTCACGACGCTTCTGTAACATTGTCTCAAGAAAAAGCAGGAAAGTTAAATATTAGTTCTGTAACAAAATGGCTGCCAGGCCGGTGAACGCAGATATGAATAATCATCTTATACATTCCAGGCTGCACATTCAGTAGGGGAAGAAAAACTAAAATCAAAGAACTGGCGGGGACTTGTGACGCCACCTAAACTAAATGAGCTGCTTAAATACAAATAAGTTTAGTTACGCTGATTCTGAATGATTAATTATCGACGAAGAGGTGTAATGTTAGATTCAGCCATAGTTCTTTACAGCATACTTATATATAATTATATATCATTTTTTTTCTCTTTTTTTTTGTTTTCTTAATCCTTGGTTTGCCAAGAGAGTAAAGAGAGGAGCCAGCCCCTGAATTCCCTTTAAGTGACCCGTTCCTTGGCAAACGCTGGTTGCCGGCACACTGCGCAGCAATGCCCGAGCATTCCCATTTGGCAGAAGTGGGGGAGTTCAATGGATAGGTTTTTTTTTCAATATACAGATAACTGAGGGGGAGAACAAGATTATTTAAACACATTCCTATGACCACAGTAATATACTGTACTAACACGCATGATAGAAGTATTCTATGAGGACCGTCTATATCCCCCCCGTACAAAATACGGAAGGCGCCTCTCAGAAGCTCCCCGTCCGGTGCAATCTCAAGACAAAATTCACAGCAGTGATTGCCTACGGGCTTGTCGCAGCAGACCCACACCAAAAAAGAGATATGGAGGCTGCCATTATTACTTGTAATTTTGGAAAGTTTCACATGACTTTTGCCCTCTTGTTTTAAATACTTTGTGCCCCGTACCTGGAACAAGCATGGACGTCTGTCTACTTGTTCCAGGTCAGTGACTAAACCCTGTAGGTCAGTGTATTAGCCAGGCAGTGTATTTCACCAGACGTAGAAGGCCGAAGGCACCATACAGGTTTAGTTGTCCACAAAACATCTGGTGTCCTGCAGTATATGATATAAAGGGAATGAAAAAGCCCATAAAGTCCCCCCATCATCTGGAAACGATTGCTACAATAAAAACAATACAGATATGACCAACATGAGAAGTTTCCTTCTTTCTGTCCCTTGTATCTGTCTGACACAGTTCAATTGTCTCATTTTTGGTTGGGTTCCTGTCATTGTTTTCCATTGGGTTCATCAATCTGCAGCATTGCCTTTTGATTGCCTGCTGGGCTTCCAGTCTATAAAGCAGCAGTACAACAGCCAACTAAAATAACTTAAATAACATGATGACAGCGCACCTGCTAATAAAGAGATAACGCCACAGCCTGAACCAAAGTGCTTGCAATCCAAACACCTCCAGCTAATAAAGATTGATGCAGATTTGTTTATGAAAACTGCAAGGAATAAGGATTTGGATTCTCTTACACTTTTAACTGAGGAATGTATTGTGGACCTGAATAAGAAGCTACAACAATATATAAATCGTTCTCCTGGATGAAAGTGTTTGGAGGGAAGACTCAGTATTGCCTACAGAAAGCAGATTCTCGTCGGCATGCTTTCAAACAGCAAAGAGAACTTGTCGCAGAGACTGATGTAGGGTCACCACCCCATAGTCTGGTTCTCTGTGATCGTAAATTTTTGTGCTTATTTTATGTGTTCCTACTGGCTTCTAGTTCGGATGTGCAGGAGCTAAAAATTTAGAAACCTTAAGGTGGCCATACACAGGTCGATACCTGTTCAATTGATGAATCCTACAGTGCAGCTTGAGCTTTGTTGAATGAAGGGAGAATTGATGCGCAGCATTTCTGTGAAACCCTTGGGTTTACCAACATGTTGGTTCCCTGTTCGGCCAAGCTTACTTCGAGTGGGAAGAAAGGCTGCATGCAATCGATTCGAGAACAAACAATCAACGGCCAACAATTGCGCTCGAATCTATTAAGAAACCAACCCGTGTATGGCCAGCCTAAGCCTAGTACCAATGATGCCATAATGGATCTCCGAACATGCTTAATGCATGGCTGTCATTCTGATCCAATAGGTGACAACCTTTTGAGTCGCTGGCCTAGATCTAACAAGCAGCCCACGAAACTGGTAAGAACCTACGGCTCCATTGAAGATATAAAATCATCTATAATCTCCAGAAGCATCATTGGCATCATTTTTACATCACATACTGCAGGTTTTCATTCATTCAATATACTTTCTAATGGCATTACAGTCATAGATTCCTTCAAACACTTTCATGTCACGTTCAAATGTTAAATGCCTGAATGAGACTGACTGTAGTTTAACACATAATGGATCAGTTAACCCAAATGTCAGCTTGATTTAATTAACAACAGAAGAAACCCTAATATAAATTGTCGGTACATATGGACATGTTCTCGATATGAAGTCCTGCCAGAGAATCGCACACTAAATGATATGTAAGAAAATATAGAATATAGATTGTATAAACCACTATAGTAAAAAGAACATCCTATACAGGAGAACAGGCAGCTTCGGATTCCATGGGTAGGAGAAACTGCAAATGTATTTGGGTATAAGGAGGAGAAACTAGACTTCCATGAATAGGAGCTGAAAACAATAACAGAGATGCTGCACAGAGCAGACTACATGGAAGTATAAAGCCCCCCATTCACGTCTAGATTTTCCGTTCAATCAACTTAAATAGATCAATCTTTTTGGGTCAGGGAAATTGGTGATTGATTGTATGTTTGCCAACTGTGGTAACAGATATTTGATCAACTTTTTTGGGATGGACTGAAAGTGTAATCAATTTCAATACAATCAATAAAATTTACCAGCATTTCCTAACATTTTTGGATCACTTTTTTTCCCAATTTTAATTGTTTTAGGTTGATCTAACCATGTGGGCAAAATAAATTGATTGAATTAAGTTGATTGGATGAAAAGGCCTCCATACACTTCTCCAAAAATCAAGTGTATGGAGGCCTTTACACATGAAACCAGTTCCTCAGCTTAACTTGAAACAATGTCAATAACAAACAAAAGTTTGAGCTGTACTCTAGTCTCCTAGAATACATTCTTTGCAAGTTATCAAGATCTCAAAGGTGTCCATCCACGGCTCGATTTCGAATAGATTAGAGCACAATCAAGCAACGTGCACATTCACTGTGCTCAGTTTTGCTATCTATTAACAAATCTAGCGATCCCCCCCGAAAACAGGTCTGTCAAGCAGTTAATGGACATGTCCGTAAATTCTGCTCAAAAGTCATTCCTATGGATGGGGAACCTGGGAATTAGGCAACTTAAGTGGTGCGCCTTGATTCCCATCCAATCAACGAGCACATGGTGCTCGAACGGGTCATCTATCAAGGGCTGGCCAGGACGTGTCATTTATCGAACACTGGTCATGACGTGGATGGACACCTTAACACAGTTTTAGCACTTTATCCAACTTCTGTTCTTATGTTGAGAAGAGAAGGAGGTTTGCCTATATACAGCCCACTTTCCACCTGAGATCCATAAGCAGGACCTAGAGACTTTCCTGCACACAGGATTTCAGCTTCTCTACAAGCAAATTAACATTATAGATTCACTGATCCATTATTTAGTGAAGATACATTAGGGACACAAATAAGGAAAACTTCTAAGAATAATAAATCAGGGTTTCAATCCCTGAAGAAGGTGCAAGAGCCGGAGGAACCCACCACTGCTGTGACCTCGTCTGAGATTGCACTTACAAGCTCATTAGTGTCCACTCGGGGAGCTCAGATTCCACTTGAATTAAAACATAAAAACTAAAAAGGCACAAAAATGTCCATCGTGTGTTCTCTGTCCCGTCTCTCAGGATCTCGACATGCAGAAGGTGCCTAAAAGATCCGGGCCAAATGACGCATTTAGCCCGCGATTGCAGCAGTTTTATAGATGCCGTTGTTAAACCAACGTAATTTCTACATCTTCCGTCTTTTCTGGCTGCCGCCGGTGAGCCTGTGTGGGTGGCGGTGGGGCCGCTCGCACCTGGAGAGAGAAGAGAAACACCAAATTAACCAAAAGGTACAAGACAACATCATGAACTTGGCACTTTGAAAGGCATTGGTCATGTGATCATTGCTGGAGAAGGAGGGGGGTCCTGATTTGCTTTGGAGATCATCAGGCTAGTCTTTTGGCATACGATCACCAGACTGGAATTGCACTACCTGACCAGTATTGCTGAGATCTTGGTCCTACCTCCTTCTGCAGCATTCTCACTCAATATTAAATTACTATACTATAGAGAATTCAGAAAGAAGAGTGAGAACAGAGTACCGTGAAGTTAAAGGTGCACGAAAAGCACTTACAGGGCGTAGCTTGCCTTGATATCCATCGGGGGTAATCCGTGGAGGCTGCGACGTAGAAGGGGATTCCAAGTTTATATTATTTTCTGAAAGAGAAACGAAATTAATTTAAAAAACCCACACACCACATAATACGTTATGGTTCAGTGGCTCTTTTGCCTCCTTGTTGTGGCCACCTGCCTGCCTCCTCCCTCCAACAAGTACATACAGTACATGCTGCAAGGAAGACAGACGGTGTGAAGAAAGAGAATTGCCGCAGCCAAGATGGTTCTTCTCCCCCCACCTGAACTTCAGCAGAAGGCCACCTTTATTTTCCTGTGCTTGGGCTTATGCTTAACACTTTGCATGATTCATACACACAGAGTATGTGTTATTTCTCGGACTATAAGACGCACCAGTTTTTAGAGCAGGAAAAACAGAAAAAAAATGTATTCAAATCAATTGGGGAAAAAATTCCCTGGTGTCACTAGTGAGCACACTTTACGGCAAATCTCATCTTCCTTATACACGGGGAAGGGGCTGGGCACGAGGAAATGTCTCATGTCTCCCCTCAAAGGCTGTGTGTGTGTGTGTGAGTAAGCTACCAGCATGAGTGCAGCTTTCCCCACACACACACTCTGCATTGCTTATATCAGCAGGGCTCTGCTGATATAAACAATAAAGTTCATATGGGAAATCCAGCAGTGTGCAGATCTCCCATAGGGCAGGAAAACCAGAAAAAAAAGATTTAATACGTTTTCACATCAATTGGGTTAATGCAATGAATTCGATTAATGCAATATTCAATTCAGCCAGTAGGTGTCACTAGCAGCAGTACACTCTCCGCACAATGTCATTCTCCACACTGATCGGGAGGAGGGGGGCCGTGAGCCGCAGAGTGTTCTCCGTCTCAGTCTCTCTTCTGCTGCTGTTACTGTGTCCATGGGAGCTGCAGAGTGATTGCAGTTTACACGGATGGAGAGAGGGAAAGATGGAAGTTCATCTATCTCTTTCTTCATTGCCTATGGCAGAAGGGCTCTGAGCTCTGCTGGCATAGGCAATTATACAGTACAGATGGGAGAGCTGGACACCGGCCGGCATCTCTCAACTGACAGCTCCTCCAGCTCCCCGGCTAATCTCTGAGTTGCCGTGGGGGTCGCGCATTCGGACCATAAGACACAGGCACTTTTTGCCCCCAATTTTGGGGGTGAAAAAGTGCGTCTTATGGTCCGAAAAATACGGTATCTCTTTCGAATTATAAAATATGGCAGCCATGTTGGATGCTTAATAAACACTTCAGCGGGTTAAACAGTTTCCATAAATGTTTTTCAGCTTTAGGTTTTGCAGTGTTTCCTCCTTACCAGTAACAGATGGGGAGCGGGGGAAGTAGATAGAGCCCCGTGCCTTATCTGGACTGTATATGGGGCTGGTGGGGGGCTGGTCGTACAGCGGTAGAGGGGGGAGGGACGTCTGGGGTTTCGGTAAGGGGGATACCTGTAAATGAAGAACAACCATAGCTTCAGGAACACACAATACATGTCAAACTCTTCTAATCAAAACATTATTCATGAGGGATTGTGCAACAATGGAAAAATCACCAGATGATCTTAGTTTAGGACTATCCTCTTCTTCATCCTTCTGGGATTCATATGCAACGGAAGTTTTTAAATATTAGATATCTTTTTTAAAACTCATTTTCTGGTTCTCACTGCTTTTCGGTGAAATGCAGGAAATACAAGGAGTTGAGTTTTTAAAACAAGTGGTTTCAAGGAGTTAATGCAAATTCACCTAGTCACTGGTATGTATAGTAAGAGAACGAGGCTCCAAGGCCGGTCAGAATTGGTCAACTCCCACAGCAACAGGTACATATACAAAGAACTTCTCAAACTTTTGCTTATTAAATTTAAATAACAAAAAGGTAAAAAAAAGAAAACCCTGGGGCCCTAAAACAAGCTTGAACAACCTGTCTGCTGTGACTAAAGAAGGAAAGAGAAAGACCGTAATCATTGTCTTACCTGAATGTCTTCTATCCACTGGGAATCCCCGTTCTCAGAGCCCGCCAGCTCTTCCACCAACACCGATGGAAAAACACCGACGCGACCGTTGAACTCTCCCTCCCAGAAGCCATCGTCGTCCTGGTTCTCCTTGTTCAGGATTCGGATAATGGCTCCTTCGGGAAAGGACAGTTCGTCTTCCGTCTGGCCGTCATAATCATAAAGTGCTTTCACAAAACACACTGAGGACACAGAAGGAGGGAAGGACATCAGGATAAGTTTATAAAAAAAGTTGCAGAACAAAAAGTCTTCTTTGCATCTATTAATATACCATTACAGCTGTTTATTTTTATAGCACCAACATATTACACAGCGCTTCACAGAGTATATATAGTCCTATCACTAACTCAGGGGAGCTCACAATCTAACGTCCCTACCATAGTCATGTATATTTAACTAGTCTAAGAGTTCCCATACACAAGTCGACACCCACTCTATCGATGGAGCGCTGCGCTCAATGAAAAGGTGGCTTTGTTAGATTCCCGAACGATCTATGCTCGAAAAACAAATCTACCGGTGTTAGGGTACCTTAAAGGAGCTTCTTTGGGGGGAGGCAAATTAACCTATCCATGTCTTCGGAGTGTGGGAGGAAACCAGAGCACCCGGAGGAAACCCAAGCAAACACAGGGAGAACATGAAAACTCCTTGCAGATTCCAACCTAGTACTCTAACGCTGCATGGCCAGACTGCTAACCACCTGAGTCACCCTGCCGCCCACTAATTTACCTTTGACAAGTGCAATACCCAATGATCCTGCCATATAATTTACGAGTTGACGTCATATCGATGAGCCCGATATCAAAGGAGCTCGGGCGCAGCACTGCTGCGTCATGAAGCTCAGCTGATGTTTTGAATGGGGACTCGTTGGAAGTCTCAGGAGGCACATACAATTATTTAAAATTACTGTATTTTCCAGCTGTAGCGTCTTATCTGGGCCAAAAAAATAAGCAAAAAAAACCAGACTCCACCAGGGGGAGAAATGGGTGTCCGTTTAGCAGTATGGATGTTAAAGGAGGTGGGGAAGCGGTTAGTTTTCCCGTCCCTTTTCTATCATACAGAGAAGAGGCCTACATGGATGGAACACTGCAAAGTCTATGTAGAGACTGCTACACATTACTGCTGCAGCTGAGTGGATTTATGTCTTACTCAGCCGTGAGAGACATACAATTCCTTGGGTGCCAGGTAGCACGGATCAGCCATTGGTCGCGAGTAGGTGGACCTTCTTCCTGAGAGCTTGCCCACCTCTGAGCTTGGCTTCGAAGGGGCACAGAATGTGGGACCATCCGCGGTCACAGATTCACCTTAAAGACGCACACACTCCCCCCAACTAAATTTTGGGGTAGAAAAAGAAAAAGTCTACGTTTATGAAAGGTCTACTTTTTTAAACACTGAACAAAACACAATTCCAATTCTCATCTGTCACAACCCACATTCACTGTGCTTAAGTCATGACAGAGAAGATGGACTTTAAGCGGGTTTAATAAATCAATGTTCTAGTGAAAAGCTAGAGATCCGCCATAAATCCCTCTTACCACTTGCATCACCATTCGTGCTTCCCGAGACCATCTCGGCATCGTTTGAGTTGCTGGATGTGTGAGATCGGCTGTCCAGAGCGGCCAGTGACTGTAACATGCTCAGCAGACTGTTGGATGTGGGGAACTGGAGGTACTTTTCAGGTACGTATCCCACCTGACCTGATTTGTTTCTTGCCTGGAAGAAATAATCCAAATGTGTAATGACAAAAAGAAATATTGTAATATCCCAATCCTCACACTTCTGTATAGGGGTGCAACAACAACTCAAAATATTGAATCATGACATCACGTCGTACAAGTGCAACTTTTGAGAAGCACAGATGGTCCATGACTAACTAAACACACCGGACTGGAAGATCTTCATATTCTTCATATCTCCTTATAGAAATGGCAGATGGGAGGACAGGCAAATGCTTAAGGCCTGTATTTAGTTATCAGAAGCTTTTTAGTCCAGTTTTTGGTATATAATTAAACTTTTTAGATAACTTATTTTTGGGCAATAAGACCCAAAATCAGGGGGTCCTGCGTCTTATGGTCCAAATGGCTGCAGGTGATCACAACTTGGCTCCCTGCCAGCTCTCCCGGCAGATGGGAGATCTGCTCACAGCTGGATCTCCCATCAGAACTGTATTAGTTATATTTGCAGAGCCCCGCAGATATAACCAATGCAGACTGTGTTGGGAGAGCTGCATTTTTCTCACACACACAGCCACAGAGGGGGGGACCAGAGTGCAAATTCCTCCGCGGGCCCCCTCCCTCGCCCGTGTATGAGGAAGAGGTGATGCCTCAAGTATGCTCACTAGTGACACAATTTTTGTGGCTGAAATTGGGTACTGCAGGGAATTATATCCTCCGTCT
>CM070033.1:12387326-12398127 GCA_036250615.1 Ptychadena robeensis | reverse complement strand
CGCAGATGCGATTTAGAGGAACAAAACTGGTACGCAGAGCGGGATTTTAGACCTGTATGCATACCAGCGGACCAGTTATGTGCACCCCTGCCTATTACTATGAAGGATAGGCTGGATAATGGTTTAAAAAGGGCAAACAATTTGTCAATACTAGGAAAAGTTTAAAATTGGCCTTGACAAAGCACAACATCTATTACATAAAAAGAAAAGACAGACAATATACAAAAGCTATGTAAAGTACAAAGAGGGCATAACCAACCCCAGCAGGCACCCTGGCGTGCTTCTACTATACCTACACGCTGACTGTGGATGATGTTCTTATGCTCCCTCGCCACTCGAGTCGCCCACTTGCGTGCCTCCTTGTTCAGGCTGTGCTCCTCCGTGGTGCCTGTCTCCGATTCCAGCTGCCGACTCTGCAAGACAAAACGGAGTCAGATCTCAGAGAAATTCTGTGTTGGTAACAGGGCAGAAAACACTCCCCACTTTTAGCAAAACTTTCCAACAACATAATGAGCTGTGATCTGCTGGAATGAGTCGGCGCAGCGAGATGCAAACACACAGAGCTGCCAGTTGTGGAAAGAACACAAAGTCACTGGATTTATTCGCTTTGGGAGATGTGACGAGGCGCCAAGTGGTATCCATGAGCAGTCGAGTTTGTTTTTTACACTCAATGTCAATAGAAGACTCAGTGGTGCTGCTTATACCATGTTTCCCCGATGTCACTGGCACTGTCTTATATTTTGTGAAACGCCAAAATATGCCCTAGATCTTATTTTCAGGATGATGTCTTATTCTGATCACTTTGTGTTATTCATTGTCTCTTTCTGATCACTCTGTGCAAATCATTGTCCCCTTTGATCACTCTGTGCCAATCATAGTCCCCTTTGATCACTCTGTGCCCTTCATTGTCCCCTTCTGATCACTCTGTGCCAATCATTGTCCCCTTTGATCACTCTGTGCCAATCATTGTCCCCTTCACTGACTCACTTTTTTTGGGTTCTAATGGTAGGGCCGGGTAACAGACTCGGTTACGGCAGGGATCAGCAGCTTGCTTGTCCTTCCTGCACTGCAGCCAGCCCTGATGGAGTCACACGGAGACACACAGTTACCCATTGTACCACTCGAATGGGAGATTCAGGCAGGAGCAGGTATAGGTGGGTGTCTTATTTGCAGGGGTGGCTTATTTTAAAGTTTTGGGCAAAAATTGGGGGGGGGGGGGGGGGGGGGGGGGGGGGGGGGGGGTGGCTTATTTGATGGGGATGGCTTATCATAGGGCAAACAGGGTATGTAATAACATAAGTTGTAGAACATAATGTAAAGGAAAACGCCTGTCAACCATGCAAAACCACTTTTTTTGTTTCCAAAAGATTAAAAAAGTTGATATGTATGTCAATGTGAAACCTCTATGGTCTGCTTACAAAGATCACCCCTTTTCCTAAATCCCATACTATATAGGGAGAAGATATTACTATAACACACCATACTGGGATGCGATATAAACCTTCACAGAGCAGGTGAAAGGGGAGAAATTCCATCGGAAGACCGATCCTGAGATTTAGCTTTATCTACCTTCCACAGACTATATGATACATAAAACCTTCCCCATGACTCTATAGTGACCACCATCATGGGGAATTGCACTTACTTAGACTGGCACATACAATGCAAATCTGGCAACCGAACGCCGTGACACTTGCCAGGGACCAGGACGGCAGATTTAACGGCAGTGGGTTGCAGCCGTTGAACCACAATGGAAAGTGAAGCAGTTTTATAGCGATATGTATGGTATGTGAAAAAAATGCAGACTGGTTTCCTTCCAGGACCACCAATATTACAGCTTAGAATTCCCCATCCAGACTAGCCAGTCACTGAAAATTTATTATGACAATATTTCATAATTGAATAATAGGTTGTATTTTTTATAATAGAAGAATAATAATGTGTTATTGTTAGATACCCTATACCAGTGGAGAAATGTATACGAATGTATACGAACCTGGAAAAAATAAATAAAATCCATCCCAAAAGAATTGGTGTAGGATAATGGAAACTTAAACCCCTACAGCCCTACACATACATACAGCCCTACACACATATATACACACATACATACACATATATACACACACATACATACAGCCCTATACACATACATACACATATATACACACATACATACAGCCCTACACACATACATACAGCCCTACACACATACATACAGCCCTACACACATACATACACATATATACACACACATACATACAGCCCTACACACATACATACACATATATACACACATACATACAACCCTACACACATAAATCATGAATACTGACATAAATATACATACAACACTACAAACACATACATACATACAGCCCTACACAAATACATACAGACATACATACAGTACATACAGCCCTACACATATGTAGTACCGTTGATATATTTCTCTCGAGTCCCGCATGCTTGCTACGTGTGAGAAAGGCATTTGGGAGATGTGGTTCTCGTGGAGAGCATATACATACAAACATATACATACATACAGCCCTACACAAATACATACACATACATACATACAGCCCTACACAAATATATACACATACAAACGTATACATACATACAGCCATACACAAATACATACACATACAAACATATACATACATACAGTCCTACACACATATAGTACCGTTGATATATTTCTCTTGAGTACTGTATGCTTGCTACGTGTGAGAAAGGCATTTGGGAGATGTGGTTCTGGTGGAGAGCATATACATACAAACATACATACAGCCCTACACAAATACATACAGACATACACATACATACAGCTCTACACACATACAGTACCGTTGATATATTTCTCTTGAGTCCCGCATGCTTGCTGCGTGTGAGAAAGGCATTTGTGAGATGTGGTTCTGGTAGAGACCATAAAAAAGAATTAGGGGACATATATGTGCACTTCAGCAGCCCGGAAAGCCCCCTGTGTTCGGGTAAAAACACTCCTATATTAGGTTTATCAGACGCCTGAAAATCGGCCAGGAGAGGACTTCTGTTGCATATACTCGGCTTTAGCACTTTTCAGGTGTTGGGGTGCTGGAAATGTGGCGTTTCCAGACGCCCGTGTGAATGCCCCCTTAAACTTACAGCAGTACCCCCAGAACTTCATAAACTTCTCATTGGAGAGGTTATATGTGATTTGCTCAACTATATACACGTGCTAAAACCCAAAAGTAATGTGCCCCTCCCCATTTAAACTTCTGAGAGTCTCCGCCTCTGCTGTTAATTATGCTAATTATTGGACACACATTTTTAGCAATTACATAACTTTATTTATTACATAAATTTATTTTTTAAAACATGTTGAAGGAACTAAATTCAGAACCAATTAAAAAATACAATTCATTGGCTTCAGAATTTGACACCCAGATTTAAAGTAAGCATTGTGTTTTAATCATAGTGATTTTTCGTTTAACCTCCTTAGCGTTCATGCCGATCCCAACTCGTCCAGAGTTTGTATGAGGAACAAACTCTGGATGAGCTGGGCTCCCATGAAAGCCGCATACCCCTGGAAACCTACGGCGATGCTCTTTCCAGCCGCAGCATTCACTGATCGCGTCACGGTGACGCGGAAGGGGGCGAGGGTGAGCAGTGCCATAGACCTCCATGTTAATGGAGGGGCCTCTGCTTTCCAGCCCTCGCAGCCGGTGTCATGAATGACACCGGCTGTGTGGAGAGGGGAGGGAGGAAATGGCAGGCAGTGTACCTTGTACACTGCTGCCATTGCCTGTACCACACTGTTAAAAACGGCGCGGTACAGGCAGGGCGCTAGGGAGGTAAATCAACTTAATTCAATCAATTTTTTTGTTGATTGATTGAAAATATATGGCAGCCCACATGGTTAGATCAACCTTAATCTATCAAAATTGGGAAAATTTGCGATCGAAAAATGATTGTACATGCTGGTAAAATTTAATTGGTTGTATTGAAATTCAATTCCGCTTTCAGTCGATCCAAAAAGTTTATCAAATATCTGTTACTACAGTTGGCATAGATTAAAATCAATCACCGATTTCCCTGACACCCCCCCCCCAACAAAAAAAGTTGATTGAAAGGAAAATCTAGATGTGTAGGGGGGGGGGGGGCTTAACATGACAGGTTTTTGGGACACAGGGTGAGCCTATAGAGGCCTGTGTTGCTGTTTAGAAATTTTGCAGTATAAAACACTGATAGAAATCAGCTGAGCTTACAGTTGATTTCCTTCTTGCTTATGTCTTCTATATAATAGCCTCTGTTACCAGTAGGGGGGATTTTGGGGGTCCCCACCCCAGTGCAGGACACAAATTCCAGCATGTGAATAAACAGGAAAGGACCGAGGGTTGAGCTGATGCCTTCCTTTCACAGAAAATTATGCTATGGCAGCAATCTGGCACAATGCTTGTTATCAGCAGGCAGAGGAAGACAGATTTCCACACTTTTCCTAAGCCAGGGACTGCTGACCAAGACCAGGGAAGTCCTATCGGATGTATGAAATCAGATATCACTTCCACGCGCACACCAATATGTGCGATGCAACATTCATAGTAACTCAATCATATACAAAGTGAAGGAATCAATTACAACCAATCAGCAGTCATTAAACTGTCCAAAAGTAATCAGCAAGCTTACTGCAAGGGTTAAACGTTCATTTGAAGTATGTACATACAAAATGTACTCCTCTCATTATACAGGACTAGAATCTGCAGCCATTGCTGTGGGCCGAGGCCTCTGGCGTCATCTACCACATTGTAAAGCCTATAGGCCTACCTTGTAGGAGAGTTCGGGTAAAGTCAGGAGTGCTGGAGCAAGAAAAAAAAAAAAAAAAAAAAAAAAGAGAGATAAGAGCAACATTGGGTGCCGTGAACCCGATGTTGCTCTAATCTGTTTCTTTATCGAGCCGTGTATGGATAGCTTAAGGGTGGCCATACCAGGGTTGATTTTTCCAATCGATTCCCAAACAATCAACCACCGTCTACTCTAGATAGCCCGTCAAAGCCCCCTAATTCGTGGGTTCAAGGTACGTCGCTTGATGCGATGCTCCACGTCGACATGAAACTCAATGGAGGCTTGACTTATGAGTTAGTATTGTTCAGTATTGACTATTTATGAACACATCATACTAACGTATGACTAAGGGTAGGCCATGACATCAGGGCATCCAAGGAGCGCAAGCCCCCCTTTTCTCTCTGTTAGGGTCACATTGTCGGCCACGCTACATAGCGATAACGCTTATGTATAACTAGAGTGCTGGGGCATGTTAGTCATAAATCATTAAGACACATACATGGATTATCAATGGACGCGTCATCCATCAAGCCTGCATTGCTTTCATGTCGACGCGTAGCTGCCCATCAACATTAACGTGACCGAAGGATCAGATGCAATGACGGGCTGTGGTGACATAGCCCTGTTGCTGTCAATGGGTGTATTGGGCACTGCGCTAAAATCCTTGCATTCAACACACGGATTTTGGAGAAAGTGGAGCCTTAGCCTAACTCAGCCCATTGATTTAGAGCAGTGGTTCTCAACCTGGGGGTCAAACAACCATTTTGCTGGGGTCACAGAGTACACTGAAAGCACCAGGGCTGATGCCCACAAGCAGGGTGGGGAGTGAGGAGGAGGAGTAAAGCAGGGTACAGACGGATATTTGAGCCGTCTGATGTTCCCTGCAGCCGCGTCATCATGCTGCTGTCAGATATCGGTGGAGCTGGAGAGACAGCTCTGCTCTCTCCCCAGCTCAGCCGATGCTTTACATGTAGACCCGCGGTCTCTAGGCAAAGCAATGAACATCGGCCATATAACGGTCATGTCCGATAAAGCGGTTTTCGAAAACAGCGATGGCTGCATATTATATGGGCCAGATAGATGGCCGTGAGTGTGCATATAGAACATGGCAGGCAATGTAGACCCACCCAAGCAATGGGGTCGATCCCTTAATCTTACAACCTCCCAGTCCTGGTTGATGATCATGTCTCTACACTCCAGAACACAAATTTTTCAAGTCTCTGCAAAGTTCTATTACAGGAGTTGTAAGGAGCGCAGTCAGAAGAGGACGCAGATCAGACGTTTACCCCGAGGATGACGGAAATGTTAATTACGCAGCTATGCGAGAAGCGTCTGACACTTCAAAAGCAGAGAAAAGACTCGTCAGACTTCACAGCTCCTCCACTCCAAGTGACAGTCTCCGCTGAGTTCACAAAATGTAATTCCACTTCTCTGACAAAACTCGGAATTGTAAGGCAGAGCGGCAAATAACGAATCCATAAATAGTATTAATTACTCTGCCTCGCTTAGGCCTGTGAAAGCTTTTTAAATATTCATTGCGCCCTGTGATCAACGTTGCAGACTAGCCTGCTGCTGTGCTAAACGGAGCTGCCACTTTGGGACTTCGGCGGCACATGTAATCATGCTGTCAGGAGGTAATGACGCCTGAGGATCCCCCCAGGGAAGGAAGCTTAAAGACCAACTCTAGACTGCCGTGAAATAAAGGTTCCTGAATCCAATTACAATGACTGAGCAAAACTCTTCACTGGTGTCGCACACGTCCCCCCATCCTAGACACTGCAGCTCAAGGTAGGAAAGTATAAGCACCTGGGTTAACGCAAGCTCGGATTCACAAGCAGGCTTGCAAATCATAAGTGGTAGCAGTACACCCCTACAACAGGGTTGTCAAACTCGAATACACAGCGGGCCAAATTTAAAAGTTGCAGGCAACGTTGATATTTTGGTCCATGCACTGGAGTTTGACACCCCCTGGACTACACACACACTGTACACACAGGGATGGGGGCACACATGGACTACACACACTGTACACACAGAGATGGGGCACACATGGACTACACACACTACACACACAGGGATGGGGCACACATGGACTACACACACACTGTACACACAGGGATGGGGCACACATAGACTTCATACAAATAAACTGTGTGTACAGTGTGTGTGTAATCCATGCATCCCCCTTGCAGTGTGTATAGTTCATGTGTTTTGCCTTCCCCAGACCCATTCTGGTACCCCTCTCCCCAGCTCTGCTTTCCCTGCAGCCCCCCTACCAGCTGCACTCACTACACCTCTTGTCCTCTGCGGGAGTAGAGAACGCTCATGGTGGGCTGCATTTGATACCTGAAAAATCGATAGCTGCAAACTCGCACGAGGATCAATTGTTTGGGAATCAAACTAAAAATCGACCATGTATGGCCGGCTTATGGATCCCAGCATATTTCGGGCAGTGGGTGCTCAGTGATGTCCCTGGAACACACTGCAGCCAGCATTTGTAGTTCTTTACTCCCAGAGTAGCAGGACAGAGGGACCTTGAGTGCAGCTGGTAGGGGGGCTCCTAGGAATATTTGGTCCTAGGGCCAGAGTTTGACACCTATGCCCTACAACATCCTATTCCACTGTATAGCAACAGTAGCAACACTGCTCTGAATTCCAGAGCTGTGCAGCATCGGTGTCACCCCACCACGTGATGCACAGTAAGGTGGAGTTTACTATACAGATCAGCAGGTATTTATGGTTAAAGCAGACTTACATGCAAATCCTACATAGAGGCCTCAATGACTAAACCCTCGTAGTATTCCCCTGGTTAATGCACACACATCATGTAATCTGTAAATGTAACACTTGCAGGTATTTATTGCCACTTACAGTGATTATGACTCCTCATGACACTACCCTGACCTTGCTTCACGCTGTATGTAAAAAAATGTAAGGACAGAGAGCATTGCACGTACATTACTAATGTAACCCAAGGTAACGCAAACAATACAACCTGGAAACCTTTAGACATACTGGGAGAGGAAGATGTCCCACGTCTGTCCATCGAGGGGGGCATTTTGTGATGCAGGAGCAGTTGAATGTAAAATGGAAGCAGCCCCTAACAGTCTGTTGTCACCCAAAAGCACTCTCTTATTTGTCACTCTGTCATTAGGAGTAGCATGTGACTTAAAAATGACAACTTTTTCTATTGTATAGGTCCCAGGTGCCAAACCTGCCTATAAGGCATAGGAACTCACCTGTCTGCCAATCCCACGCAGACAGGTCCTTGTCCTAGGATCTTCTTAGAGTGGGAAGAGAATGAGAGGTGATAAGTGTACATAAAAGCCAATCAGTGACCGAGATGGCCCTTGAGCAAGTCCCTCGTCTTTTTTCCTCTAGTGTTGGCGGGGGATCGGCAGACAGGTAAGTGCCTATGCTCTCACTATTTCACGAATAATCGGGGGGTGATTGTATCAGGGCTGTGGAGTCGGAGTCGAGGAGTCGGAGACATTTGTGGGTCCCTGGAGTCGAAGTCGGCAAAAAATGGACCGACTCCGACTCCTACTAAATTTAAAGTCGGCAAAAATGGACCGCTCCGCTCCTACTCACTTAATGGGAATAAATTTTTCAAATGTCCCAACAATTAACACATTCTATAATGAACATAATGACTTCTCTGCTATCAGACTAATGCATGCACGCGCATAACATTACAGCGCCCACTGTTACCCTAGCCTAAAGGCCCCCACAACAACTTACCGTGAGTGTGGGCCGACAGACCAGCTCAGATAAGCTCTAGAGTGCAGATGATAGGTCTCACCTGCTCTCCAAGCTGACAGCAAGACCTGCCGGTCTTCTCACTGCAGACTCACAAGCATCGGCCCGAGATTATCGGACATGTCCGTTCTCTGGTCCACCAAGCGTGTGGGGTGACAGTCTTCTGTCCACACATGTGGTCTCCCCCGACGGCACTAAAACACACACGCCCACGGTCGCAGCAAATCGGCCTTTCACTCGCGCTGATAATGAGTAAATGTGGTGTTGCCGGACTAGAGACCGCTTGGGATAAGTACGGGAGTGTATCGCCAATATTCAGGACTGACCGTAAAGCTTTGGAAAACGCTGTCATTTAGTGATGGCCAACCCGGAATTGATGTTCGCAGAACGCGAACCTCCGCAAAGTCCGCGAAACCCCAAACTTCAATGGGAAGCCCAGCCGAAACATTAAAAAAACAAAAGGGACCCTTTCCTGGCCACAATAGTGTTGGAAAAGTATTCAAGGGTCCTAAAACACTGGACAAGACATGACAGAGGGGATCCAGCAAAACTCCCAAAAATTTTTTTTCACGCAATAAATCCGCACCAAGGATTTCTACATGATATCAATGGGATTTGAAACATAAGGAGGGGAGTGGAGAGGCACTAAACAACATGGTTGGAAATGCCTGTGTGAATCCCAACCTGAAACAACCTGTGAAGGAGGCCGGACAACTGGGGGAAGATGGACAGGTGGGAGGCCACGGGGAGAATGGTCAGGGGAGGAACACTGGGGAGAATGTCAGTTGTGGAGGCGACATGGGAATGGTCAGTGTGGAGACACTGGGGACAGAATGGAAACAGTTGGAGACAACTGGGGAGAGGACAGTGTGGAGGACACTGGGGGAGATGGTCAGGTGGAGGACACTGGGGGAATGGTCAGTGTGGAGGACACTGGTGGTGATGGTCAGTGTGGAGGACAACTGTGGTGAGGGTCAGTGTGGAGGGACACTGGTGGAATGACAGTGTGGAGGACACTGGTGGAGATGGACAGTGGTGGAGGACACTGGGGAGATGGACCAGTGTGGAGGACACTGGTGGAGAATGGACAGTATGGAGGACACTGGTGGGAGATGGACATGTGGAGGACACTGGTGGAATGGACAGTGTGGAGGACACCTGGTGGAGATGGCAAGGTGGAGACAATGGGGAGATGAGACAGAGTGGAGGACAACTGTGTTGAGGTCAAGGTGGAGGACACTGGGGGAGATGGCAGTGGAGGACCAGGGAGAGCAAAGTGGGAGGACACTGGGGAGATGGTCATGTGGAGACACTGGGGGAGATGGTCAGTGTGAGGACACTGGTGAGATGGTCAGTGTGGAGGACACATGGGGAGAAATGAATATATCCCCATGGATGGAGGAGGGATATTCATGAAGACTGGTTGATACACACAGAACACTGGCCCTAGACTAATGGTTCCCTATAGCAGCAGAAGACCGCAAGCTCTCTTTCCTAACTCTACTCCTTCTTCAAGCAGAATGTGTAAGGGCGTCCTCTACTGATATGTTAAAAAGGGGTGTAGGGTCGTGAGGTGGGGGGCTCATTATGCGATTATGTCTCTAACTGTGACTCAAGGGGTCAAAGATTCTGCAATGTTAAAAGATAGGGGGCAACCGACACTCGCCAAGTTCGCGAACATGGCGAAAACAACGACATGACGATTTCGCCTACGAAATACTTCTACCGTTAACACATTTCGGGCAATCACTACTGTCCATCAGCTGAGGACGACAAAGACTTAGAGTGTTAGCGTCAACTTACACAGACATGGGATTCCAGGGAAATCATGAACTCATGTTTGAAGTGCCCCTCGCCCTGCCTCTTCTTAGAGCCTTCCACACACCCCTATCTTACAGCAAAGAAATCAAGAACACAAAGCTTGCACCACACGGTAGATCGTAAACAAATTGAGACAAAATCAATAACTTTTGCGCTCAAGTGATTGAGTGATACCCTAATCTGTTTACAAAACCATAACCCTGTATGCCTTCCTATCTGGGCGGGAATCAATAGAGCCGCTCAAAAGGAACTTGAATTGAACGGGTTCAAACATGTTGAAAAAGACCCCGTTCAATCTCCAATACTTTGGCATGAGATATGAGTACTTACAGGAAAGTATTAAAACAGCTGCTGCTCCTTTGCCTCCCTCCCCGCAATCCGTTGGTGTCATTGTGAA
>CM070033.1:12360448-12387301 GCA_036250615.1 Ptychadena robeensis | reverse complement strand
GTGTGAAGGGGCAGAGCCAGCACTCCTCACTTGGAAGCTGTGTGAGACAGGCTGCTTCTCTACAGCTTGTGGCGTGTTGTAAATCACACACTGCAAGCTGGGGATAACGGGTCGCCATTGAACAGGAATCGATGTGCCCATGTGGTGCACATTGATTTCCATTCAATTAATCCCCGATCAATGACAGCGTGGTACCTAGCTTAAGGAAAAAGCAGCAGCATCTTCTGCCTAACTCCCTTTCTCTGCTTTAATTGGCCATTACAGTGTTGGTTTCCTGGCCAGTAGTTCTGTGGTTAATGTATGTCGCCTTCCTTTCCTTCAATGGATGGATACAATACAATAGCATATTTAATACAGAGGAGTCGGAGTCGGAGGAATCTGAAACTGAGGAGTCTGGGAATTTATCGACCGACTCCACAGCCCTGGATTGTATAGTATATATGGAGGTACATAACCTTTGACGATGTATATGACACACATATACCATACTGCAGTGTTCCCTAATGCTTGAAGTATCATTTAAAACAAGTTTTGTTATTGAAAAACTAAAAACAATGTCTTCTAGCTATGCTTGCTATTCTTAATTATAAAATGCTTATACAAGTCAGAATAGATTGAAAATGTAATGTGCGGCCTTTTGGTGATGCTGAGGGCCGCACAAGTGGCCCTCCATATCAGCTTGGTTGGTCATCACTGGTATAGGTCAGTCTTACAAAGCCAGTATTGCAAATCCAAGTAGTTTGAAAACAGCCGCCGTGTATGAGAGTCTGATAAGTATGTAGGGATTGGAACTCACAAACACATTACAGATGAGGGGTGAAACAAGCAGAGATGGGTGTACCTTTGCCAAGAGCATTCTCATAGCACTGACAGGAGAGGGCTCGATATCCACCAGGGGGACAGCACTAAAGCTCTGTGCCAAAACAGCAGGCAGAGGACAGAAACACAGACAGCACAAAGGTTAGAAGACACACAAGCGTTTGTAGGTCTCCGATGGGTTAATACATGCTATTAACCAATCACATATAAAAGACAGCATCACATGGGAACAGGTCAAAGCTTAAAGTGGAAGAAAAAGTTAGAAAGTACATTGAGCAATCAAACCTGAAGGTTTATTATTTTAAAGAAAAAAGTTGGACAAAAGTTTTTTTTTTAAGCTGAAACAATTCTATAAAGGTGACCTAAATGGACATGTTACAATCTGACGGGACATTAACCTTGAGTTCGGGTTCACACCTAACGTGACCACATACCATAAAAATCCAGTGTTATCCACAGGCGCCATGGCACCCCAAAGCACCTCGTCAGGGGAGACAAAGGGATGGAAATTTTTGGTGGTTTCTGCTGCAGTGTAGTTGG
The DNA here is from genome assembly GCA_036250615.1 of Ptychadena robeensis. Taxonomy (NCBI): domain Eukaryota; kingdom Metazoa; phylum Chordata; class Amphibia; order Anura; family Ptychadenidae; genus Ptychadena; species Ptychadena robeensis. The sequence continues at coordinate 12,385,942 of CM070033.1, read as the reverse complement.
CAGTCCATTCAATTGACCTGGCTATACACGCTTCGATTTTACGATCAACCGAAAAAAGATCACATTAAAGCAGCGTCCGATGTACCCTGCAGCAGTGTGATGACGTAATCACGCTGCTGTCAGATATCAGAGAGCCGGGGTGAGCAGAACTGCCTCTCCCCGGCTCCTCCTCCTCAACAGAGCTTTGCCTGGAGACCCAGGTAAAGCATCGGACATCGCCGTGTTAACGGTCATGTCCGATAAGGCTGTTTTGGAGCGGGATTGATTTGTCCTGCTCAAAAGCAGCTATAGGGGCAGATTTATATGGGTCAGATAGATTGCCGTGAGCTCGCACAGCGCTCAAGACGGCCATCGATTTGACCCATATCCCCACGTCTGTACCCTGCTTTAGTTGGATCAAATTAAATTGGATCCAAATTTCGAAATTGAACATAAAATTTATCAAAAAGTGATTGATGACATGAGTGATCGGACATGTTGGTACATTTCAGTTGAAAGTACTAGTGTCTGAAGGGTTGTCTAGGTATTTGGATGGATTTGTATCTGATAGTACTAAGGAGCATGCACACAGGGCTAAGGAAAGGAATCGATCACATTATGTGGTGGTAAAAACGATCCAAATGTAATGCGATCTATTTCAAAGCGATCATATTTTAAATTGATCCAATGGAAAATCAAACCGCGTATGCTTGGCTTTACTGCAGTATGGGTTAACGCACAATATCACATACACGTGTTGCTGGACCAGAACCTGTCTGTCTGTCTATCTATCCTGGTGTGTCCTTGTCAGAGTGACTTTTTAACAAACAACTTTGCTGGTTACTTAATGTGGTGTAAAATATTTGCCTGGAAAGTTAGTCACAAAATAATGTCAATAATATGAAGGACTAGATATTCCAACCCCCTGCGGACTCACCACAGCCATTTGGTCAGTGTGTATTGATGATTTTTTTTAGGAAGAGTTTACCATTCTGAAAAATGAGCGACTGCTTTTGCTATGACAACAGTTTATTAGCTTTAAATTGGAATTAGTTAAAATGATCCATTAACAAACCGGACAGATTCGCTGATCTCTAGACAAGAACACGGGATGATATATCATTATAAAGGGACACAAGATCAGTATCCCTTCTCAGTCCTATCTGTAAGCTTTCTTTCCTCAATTAAATTATTCAAATTTAATCTAACCTCAATGACCGAATGCAAATATTAAAATTAAAGTTAGCTAGAATAAAACTTTTTTAATAACATTTCATTTTTTTTTTTTTAAGTCCGTGTGTCTCAATGGCTCAGTGGGACAATATAGAATATACTGCTTTGCTAGGTACTGCCACCAGTCTAACAAAGTTAACCGATGTTTACAGGAGAAAAGAGTTAGATAGGGTTAGCTTTTTGAGTTTGAAAATTCTATAGTGCTTAGTTGCAAGCTAACTGAAGTTCTTTGACCAGAGTGTAGTCAATTAGTAGGTCCGGTTCTTGTTGCCCTCTCTAGCATGGGTGTCATAAGCACAAGACTGGCAGAGCAGAATAAAATATCCTTGTATATTTGTATACCATTTATCTAAATATATTTCTCCTGTATGTTAAGATGCCTGGCCTTCAGAATACAGTTTACTGAATGTAATAATACAACCCAGTATGAAATCTAAAGAAACAAGGGGAGAACCAAACGTCAATAACAAACCTTCTGTAAACAACCGAACTGGCACCATGGATGGCCAAAGTACAAGATGGCCTCATGGTAAAGGAATGTGAACATTGCACACACAGCGACCTGTAACAGGCATGCATGAGTTTAGAAGTCCATCAGATAATGAAAAGATTCTCACCGTGTCGCTGTCACATGGCTGAAACTGGAACGGCTGAGCTTTGTGAAATACGGGATTCTCCTGAATAAACAGCTGCAGGTTGTAATCTCTCATGACCTGGAACAATAGAGACAGATAAATCAGTAACCCTGCCGTACGTAGGGTAATAGGAGAGAGGTCTTGGACTTGTTGTCCTGGGCAAATCGATTTACTTAGATGTGACACAACTATAAAATAAAACGATGTATATAAAATGCAACCAGCCTTCCCGGAGAAAAAGAAACCATCGACTGGCCATTTACCGTGATGACAACAAGCGTTGCTTTTGTAGGAGCGAGCATGCGTGGAGATGTACAAACTGAAAGAAAGCGGACTGAGCCTAAGCCTGAAAACTTTGAGGTGCGATCAGCTAAGCGACAAGTATAATTGTAAATCATTAAAAAAAAAAAAATCATCAATTAAGTCGCAATAAAGTCGACGTCAACGCACAGATATTACCTACGTTGCCTGCAGGCTAATACTGACAGAGAGAGAGAAGCTCTGTCTCTACTTGGCAGTTTTGGGAAGACAATCCTTTTGGGCAATGTATTTTCAAGATACAGGAACAGATGTATAAATAAAGAAAAATAGGAAAACATTGATGTATTGGCAGGGAGGGGAGACAAAAAAAATCTGGTCTCTGATGTCTGAAAAGTATTTTGGCTTTCTCCTACCATGTGGCCAAAGCGCTGTGCTCCAACCATAAGAATTAAAGCGGTGGAGGAGCTGTCTCTGAGGTGGCGTGCGTCTTATAGTCAAAAATACAGTATATAAAACTGGAAACGATACATCTCTCTCGCAGTGAATAATTTTTAGAGGTTTAGTTGGGCATACATGTCCCACATCACATTTGCCCACGTCACCTTTGCCCATGTAATTTGGGCCAATTTTAGTGGGAGCATGTACAATTTTGCCCAGGATCTTCTTAGAGCAGGAAGAGGAAGAGAGGTGAGGGTTTGCTCAGGTGCCATCTAGGTTGCCGATTGGCTTTCACATATGCCAATCAAAGTGCTCAGTCGGAGCCTAAGTAAGTCCCCGCCTCTTCTCCGCTGCAAGATGATCCCCAGCAGGGTATCGGCAGACAGGTGAGTACCTATGCCAGTTAGGTCAAGGGCCGCAAGTCGTGGGGGGAGGAGGTTTGGGGAGGGCCGGTGTGGCACCAACTAATGGGAAATGGGCCGTGGGTTTGGCACCTAGTGCATGTATAATTGCAGTATTTCATTTGTATCAATTGCAAAGCAACCAACTTGGATCGCTCTATCTAAATCCAGCAGCTGGATTCTGAACAGTATTATCTGCCACCACAACACTGACAACACGTCACTCGTTTTCAGCTTCAGGCAAAGTCCTTTAACATAATGATAACCATTGGGACGGGATGGGGTTGATCCTGTTATTCTTACCGAAGATGGAAACTTCAGCTGCATGAAAGCCTGGAATATCAAAGATACGATTGGGTTTTTTTGTTTTTTATTTCTCAAAGCATTCAACCTTTTCCAAATGAATGACAGTCTTTGTATGATCATTTTCAGCACAGCTTTTCAGGAAACAATACACATTTAATAATTTTGCCCCTTCCTCTTTTAATGAACCTGCATGACCCCACCTAACTTATTGGCGGATCTTTCTCCCTCCGACTCCAAAATTAGGGATCAGAATCTGCATATTGGTATAGAGTTGCCTCTATCTAGACAACAATCACCTGCATTTGTTGCACATACTATAGGCAGCGACATGAAACATCTCTTATCTGCCCCTAAGTATGCCATATGAAGTATTTTGTAATATATGGACAAGAAGTCCATAAAAATTCTTGATCCTCGGATCAAGCCATGTGCTGCCACCCCAAAAGGCAAGTCTGAGAGAGGAACAAGTAGAAAGACAACCATGGGGGAACTTGCAGCAGACAATAGGTAGAGAGCATGTAATGTGTGTGTCTCTCTTTGTGTTTGTCTCTATGTGAATGATAAATGTTATTATATGATAGCGGTGTTTCCCCGATAAGGCACTGTCTTTTTTTGAAACGCCAAAATATGCCCTAGGTCTTATTTTCAGGGGATGTCTTATTCTGATCACTCTGTGCCATTTATTGTGCCCTTTGATCACTCTGTGCCAATCATTGTCCCCTTCTGATCATTCTGTGCCAATCATTGTCCCCTTCTGATCACTCTGTGTCAATCATTGTCCCCTTCTGATCACTCTGTGCCATTCATTGTCCCTTTCCCCTTCACTGACTTTGGGTTCTACCGGTACGGCCGGGTAACAGACTCCGTTACGGCAGGGATCAGCAGCTTGCTTGTCCTTCCTGCACTGCAGCCAGCCCTGACAGAATCACACGGAGGCACACAGTTACCCATTGTACCACCCGAATGGGAGCTTGGGTGTCTTATTTGTGGGGGATGGCTTATTGAAGGGGAAACAGGGTAGTGTGCGTAAAAAAGGGAGCTGTATTTCAAATAAAGTTTGAGGGCCATCTCACACTAGTTACACTGCTGCGTTTTTTTTTTTACAGTAATAGATTTACTAGTACAAGTCCCTTTCTGGTAATAAAACTCAGTGTTCCTGCATTGCACTGCGTTTGCCTCTCCCATACATAAGAGAAAGACACTTGAGCTGCGGCCCCAAAAATGCACTCTGCAGGGCGGTTTGCAGTTACACTCTGCTATGTGAGTTACCACAAAAAGCAAATGCAGGGCAGGTGTAAACGGTACAAGAGGTTTCCTATATAAACCTAAGTACCTTGTGTTACTCGAGCCACACTGCATTGCGGTACTGCAACACAAACATGGCTAGTGTGCAATGCTCCTCATTCTGAACCCGTGTAGTTTGAATATTTTGATCATTTAGAAGGGAAAGTTTGGGAACCATTGCTGTAAAATAAGCTAAACTTCATTGGTCCTCTTAGTGAAATAAAGAACAACATTTTGAGGAGAAAACCAGTTGTTTTGAGCAAATATAGTTTTCTATAAACTTCTGGAGCTTTAACTGTGCATGTTCTCCCATGTATTACAGAGAGAGTCTAGGAAGGTATGTAGCCCCTTGTTACATATGTTGTATCTACACACCACAGGGCACAGAATACTGTCCACATGAAAAGCTGAAGGTCACAGTCTACTCCCCCGGACTTGTAGACGTAGCTTTGCCTCAGGGGTTAGTTTTCCAACACAAAGGAGAAGAAAACACACAACAGACACTCACCCGACTGGATGTCTCTAACAAATACTGGAATGTGTTCTGGACAGCTTGACACGTCTCCAGCTCCGTCCTGTTGAACCCCATGAGGTAATCCTTTAGGTGATCATATATGTTACCGTCAAGTGTCTAAAAGGAAACAAAAATATATCGATGAACTAAGCGTCCATATATAAAGGGTGTCTATACACTAGATAAGGGGTTCCCAAACGATGTTCGCTTGCGATCAACCAACAAAATAAATGGCCTATAGATACATTTATACACCCAGCACACTTTTTTTGAATGGATATATTTAATGTGCTAATAAAGAGGAGTAAACAACAGGGTATGCTCCCATTGGCTGGTTGATAAGGGGAGGAAGCTGATTTTTCATTCGATACTCAAACAACCGATCGACATGCGCATTCGTGGCAATCATTTGAATTTAGAAATAGAATGCGGAAACCCTTGTTTGACCAATCTCGCTGGAAGAAATGTCGATCAAACAGGGAACCAGCATGTTCCCAGAGTCTCCATCCAAAGTATTGACTGGGAATCGATTGCACAAAGTGGTGTGTGTCAATTCGTTAATACTTTGTGTCACCACCCTCGTTGATCACCCGGGTACATTAATAGGGTCAGGTATAGCAAATATCATAAAATTAACACAACGCAGAAAGTTTTTTTACATCAACCAGAGAAAGCGCCTGGTTTCTGGATACTCAGAACATTATCACATCCTGTGACAATAAAATAGAAAGAAAGACACAACCATTGTGCAGCAGCGCTACGAAAACAGCTTTTAAAAGTTAAAGTTACTGCTAATGTCTGTGCAATACGTCAGACGGAATAATGCCCATTGGTTGGAAATTTTAAGAGGTAACAGGTGATCTATTCAAAAGCCCCCAGAGTGGGAAGAGGGTGAGAGGGAAGAGGGTGGACGCGGTGCTCAATGTACACAATGTTACTGGAAACACAGCCATTCAGTGTCCCGTGCCTAGAATGATCGTCCACCCTGTGCGCACACTCGCACTAACAGCGGCCTCATTCAGACGAGTCTGGAAGCGGACAGAATCCTGACATCAGCCAAGATAAACGCTGAGCATAAACACCGGCATTCACCGTGGAAGTAACCAGATCATGGACACGCCGGGGGACACTGGGAGCATTATATTCCTGTGTTTTTCTCTGCTTTATGGGGAACTTTTTATAGTTTTCTTTTTAGTCGTACATTACCAGAACAGTGACCTCAAATGTTTTCCTACGTCTATTATAGGGGACGTACACTGAACATGTATAAACACTATGTATGGTGCAGTTCATGTTTACCATTACCAAGCCTTGGAAGTCAGGACGACTGTTCTGCAAGCCGCACGGAGATCAGATTACAAGGACTGCTAAATTAACAGACAGACATGTGACAGCTTTAAGGCTCCACTTACAGAGTCACTTTCCAGACGGAAGGGTGGGAGCACCCATCAAATCTCTATTGGGTGAAAAATGCCTAGTGAATGCCTCAGGAAGTGTTTGCTGGGCAGTTGTCATACACGGGTTGATACCCACTCAATCAATGAATGCTCGAGCGCAGCATGATGATGTCTCCGGACTCGAAAGTTTGTTATTTGAACGGTGAATCACTGCACACCACTTTGATCCCAAATGATACTTTGGATGTGGCCCCTGGCAACCAGTAATGGCAATCAAACAGGGATTTTCCAACATGACGGTTCCCTGTATGATGGAACACGGTCATGTAGCATGCAACTTGGAGTTGCATGCTACATGACCAGGAATGAATCTTTACTGACCTGAAAATGTTAGGTCTCTGACCGTCATACTTAGCATCCTCATTAGTCACTGAACTAAAGCAAAAGTGCATATGGGGACCACAGTAGCCACTCAACGTACTGAAGTCGGAAGCATAGCATGATAAGCATATGTTAGGTTCTGCTGTCAGGGTACCCCATACCCACTGATAATACCTCTGCTGCACAGCTTGCCTGCAAAAAGTTGAATCACCGTGTAAGCTCCAATTTAGAGCTAAAGCCCCCCATACACTTTCCGATTTTTCGTCCGATCGTGTCACCCAATTTTCACCTAAGATGTTGTGATCTGACGGTCGGCACGAAAAATCGCAATTCCAATTATCACCGATCGATCAGCCTGACACAATTAACAGCAGATCGACCTAAATTTACGGACAGGCCCGAAGTGGTCCCGACAAATTTTTCGTACTAATTTGAGAAATCGGGATCGGGTACATAATTCCGCATCCGATTAATCTCCTGATCGATTAATCTCCCGACCACGTTGGTCGGTCGGGCAAAATTTGTACGCAAAATCGGAACGTGTATGGGGGGGCTTTACACGTATTTGAAAACTTTTTACCCTCCCCATGCACAGTGTTTGAGCCCAACGATCATTCGGGGGAATCGCTAAGCACCACCTTGGGAATCGGTCCCTGGCCGATACTTTGGCGGGGGACCCATAATCCCAATCCACAGTTATTGGCGATTGAACAGGGATTTTCCAACATGTCAGATCCCTGTTCGATAAACATTAAGCTCGAGCAGGATCGAACGCTCAAGGTGGGCAATCAAATGAAATATTGACTGTGTATGGCTACCTTTAGGGACCAGGAGTGGTCAGAGGTTGGCACATTTTAAGGAGTAGGCCCTCAAAGAGTGGCTCAGAAAGGGGCAATTGCTTATTAGTATAATTAGTATATACACGGCTTGATTTTGCAGTCGATTCCCGAACAATTGATCACTGCGAGCATTCACAGCGATTGTTTGGGAATCCAAAGCTGCTTCAACTTGAGTGTTCAAACCCACTCGATCGAAAAGGAATTCAACATGTTGGTAAATTTCTGTTCAATCGCCAATCCTTCCCCATCCAAAGTATCGGCCAGGGATCAGTTCCCCCAGGTTGGCGATTCTTGCATCACCACGTTGTGATCGATCAGCATTCGCCAGGAAATCAAGTCATGTATGGCCACCTTTATACCTGCAAGCAGAACTTCTCTCTGCTGCAAATGTCCTTTATGGTGTGGAGACACACTGTGTGCACTACACACACCTGTGACCTAGACATTGACAGCGAAACTGGTTTATATTTAAAATTTCTTAAAGTACAGGATGTCATTCAAGTAGAGGAAATCATGCATTACAGTTGCCACAGCAACATAAACAGAACATTAAGGTGGAGGTTTATGGGAGATCTCTGGGATTAGGTTTCCTCCTTTTACTAAGCACTCAGCAGTCCCCAGCTGCAGGGGAACTACAAGTGCCAGCAGGTGGAACTCATACATATAGTTGCAGGCATTATTATAAAAAAAAGTTTCAGGCATTATTATAAAAAAGTGGGAGCAGGCTCGCTCTACCAATGAGATACAGCACCTTCAGCAATGAGCATACAGAGTGGGGGATACAGATATTGAGTGTCACTTACCTAGAAGTCAGTCCTTTGAACTTTTTTCTACACATGGTTGTCATTTTTACTTTACCACAGTGGTTCCCAAACTGGGGGGCCCGGAGGTATTGTAGGGGGGAGCGCAGCTAGGGGGCTCAGGAAGGGACAAGCAGGAAGCCAACTACGGAGGAACTAGCTGCAGACAGTAAGTAGAGTGCAAGTAATTTGTGTGTGAGTGAATTTCTCAATTTCTTAAAGTTTGAGGGCCATTTCACACTACATGATGTTGCATACATACTGCATAAATACCTGGCTAGTGTGAAATGGACCTCCATCTGAAACTGTGTAGTATAATTCGGGGGGGGGGGGGGTTTATAAATATCCCATCTAATAAAGGGGGGCCCTGCAGGGAAGGTTATGGAACCACTGCTTTACGGCAAACCAACACAAGGAGTAACAACCCAAAGCAACCAATCGCATTTAACTTAAATGGAGACAGTTCAGTGAAGCTTGTAGTTGTTCACAGTTCTACATATGAATAGCTTCCCTGAAAGAACCACTGTTTAAAACAAGACAACTGCGGTATTTCTCTGAACGCTTCCTGCTAGACGGAGCCCTGTGTAGAGTGACACACTGCGGCTGCACACCTGCATGGGAGAGAAGAGACCCGGTGCCTGTACCAGGGGTGGATCAGTGAGGATTCATGTATATTTAGCCATCTACCTCACCAGCTGCGCCGAGAAGAGGAAGCAGGTGTGGCAGCGGGAAGGAAGGGCGACGCACAAAATGTCTGTTTCAGCAATATTAAACTATGAATCCTAAATCAAACACATCACTCTTCACTTGCAGGCAAAACACCGTCCTAAAGCCAGATTTCCAAATGTCCGTTAACACTTTTGCTACCAGGGATTTCATTGGCAAAACAAACAAAAAATCCCATATGTGATAAAAAAAAAATGAGCACATTAATTTGTTAATTAATTTAATAAGTTAATGATCACCTAAGAAGGATTTTCCTCACTCTGCTGGTGCAACTTCATACATACCATCAGGTGCATAGCAGCCCTCTGCACCCCCCCCCCCCATTGCCAATTACAATCGAGGACAGGGGTCCCAAAGCAAGAACCCGCATAGGGCCCCCCCAGGTGGCTCTGTACCCATGGTCACTATGCTCTAGGACAATTGTGGTGAGACATACAGTTTAATCAGATGTAAAGAGCTCTGGTTATCTTGACATTTAATTTGTTTTAATACTTTCCTCAACACATGGCGCCAACTGTATCTGAAACCGCTTGGTATAGAACAGGGGTCAGCAACCTTTATCAAAAGAGTCATTGTGCCCCATTACCACACAACACACAAACTCATTTTTTCTTTACAAGCACCATGCCCACTAACGCAAAAATACTCAGACAGGCTCTAAAGGTGGCCCTCCTCTGAATAATTTTGTGCTCCCTGCCCCCTAACATGCGTACTGTTAATATTTTTTATGGGAGTCGCTGCACGGTCAAGGCTCCCCCCCTTCTGTTCTAGGCAAGTGTCGCAGGGGTTTTGGTAAGGGGGGAAATGGAAGGGGTCCCCTATTGTACTACATCCGATTTCGGTATCCACACTCCTACCCTTAGTGTCGCTGGCCAGCGGCTCAGGTCTAGTCACTCTGGACTCTCTACCCTGGCTGCTCCTCTTCCACCATCATCTGTGTCCTAGGGTGAAGGTAGGAGCGAGTCTATCCCCTGCGGTGGCAGCTCTTTCACACCTGCACTTTTCCTTTGAGTGTGGGTGGGAGAAGGCCACAACAAGGAGGCTAAAGAGCCACAGGTTGCAGACCCCTGGTATTGAAGAAGCCAGTGATCAGCTTCAGAGTAGCCATACATTATATGGAAAGTGGTATCAAAACTTGTTTCTCTGGAAAGTTGGAAACAACATTGCTGCATATATAGAGCCACGTTGCCCATATAGCAGGGATCTACCAAACCTGGTCATAACCTACCTTGGGCCCTGCAGCCCTTTTCTCCATTGCGGTGAAAGCAAAATAATAGAAACTTTCAGGTATAGGGAATATGTGACATACTTTTCTTAGGGTTAATCATATGACTAAGGGTATATTCCGAAGGCGCTATCGGCTCTGTGCTAAGCACATTCCATGGCAGAGATCTGACAGAGCCGATCCACATTACCTGCCGGCAGCCGCAGCTGTTCCCACGGCACTCTGCTTCTCTGGCGTCCGGAGGTTGACGTACTGCACTATGTTGACCTTCCAGCCAGCAAATCGGCAGAACGCCGTGAGAACAGCCGCTGTTGCAGACAGGTAACACGGATGGTCGGGTCCCACTGCGCTAAGTGCATTCCTTGGCGGGGAGCCGACAGAGCCGATCCATGTTACCTGCCTGCAGCAGCGGCTGTTCTTGGGTGCTCTGCTGATCCACTGGCTGGAATGTCAACATAGTGCAGTAAATCAACCTCCGAAAACCGGATTAGCAGAACATCGTGAGAACAGCCACAGCTGCAGACAGGTAATGTGGATCGGGTCCCTGCCAAGGAATGCACTTAGCGCAGGGGACTCGACGGAGCCCCCATATGGTGCAATGATGATTCCCTCTTAGGGTATGTTTCAACTGTGCTATCGACAGATAGCGCAGTCGAAACATAAACTTAGAGGGAATCATCATTGCACCATATGAAGGCTGTTGGGAAAGTGCGAGTAAAATATCATAACGTCACTTTGCCAGAACCATACAAGTCAAAGGAGTGTCCCTCCTTTTTATGATAGAATACACTTTCTAGTCTCAACACATCCCCTGGCATTAACTAACACACACTAAAACAATAATGCGATTATGACACAAACAATCCTATTAGGTCATCGCAATCGCCCCTTAACCTGTCTCTGACCCTTTAAGTACAAAGCACGGAGGAAGTTGGATCAGACCGATTGTATAAACGCCACCAACGCCCTTTCCACTGCAAAAACCCAGACCTGTAACACAGCCATTGTCTGCGGTGTAGCATTGCACGGGAAGGTTAGGGACATGGGCATCGAAGACTACAAAGGACAAATACTTTACTGAAGAATCCGGCCAGAACATGAATGGGCAAGGACTTAGATAAGGGAAGGTGATCGCATGAGAAAATGGCCTACTATTCACGCCAAGATAGAACCACAGATTACAGAATGTTTCTGCTACTACAAATAATAACCGGTGTTATTACGTAGATTCTACTAGTAGAGGGGAACTTCTAGAAGACATTAGAATAGGGCAGTTGTTATTCCGAGGTAGGAAGCCGAGGTGGCATTTGGAGCCCTCTTTGTGAAAATCATCAGTGAAGGGAGAGATCTGCAGAACTTGGCTGCCTATTGGCTCTCCCCGCTGTCAGTTCTCTTCTTCCTCTGGGGATTGACACAGTCTACCCACCCTCCCCTAACCCCTGTCAGCCAATCAGACAAGCCTGAAAGATGGACAAACTGGAAGACAACCATGGGGGAACTCGCTGACAGTAGGTAGAGTGCATGCAATGTGTGTGACTGCGTGTTGGTCTCTATGTGAATGATGAATGTTTCTGTTTGATTGGTGTGTGTGTATATATATGATACATGTCTTTGTATGATTGGTGTGTGTGTATATATGATACATGTCTCTTTTTGATTGGTGTGTGTATATAGGATACATGTCTCTGCATGATTGGTGTGTGTATATATGATACATGTCTCTGTATGATTGGTGTGTGTATATATGATACATGTCTTTGTATGATTGGCGTGTGTATATGATACATGTCTCTGCATGATTGGTGTATATATATGGATACATGTCTCTGTATGATAAGTGTGTGTGTATATATGATACATGTCTCTGTATGATTGGTGTGTGTATATAGGATACATGTCTCTGTATGATTGGTGTGTGTGTGTGTGTATATATATGATACATGTCTCTGTATGATTGGTGTGCGTGTGTATATATGATACATGTCTCTGTATGATTGGTGTGTGTGTATATATGATACATGTCTCTGTATGATTGGTGTGTGTATATATGATACGTGTCTCTGTATGATTGGTGTGTGTGTGTATATATGATACATGTCTCTGTGTGATTGGTGTGTGTATATATGATACATGTCTCTGTGTGATTGGTGAATGTATATATGATACATGTCTCTGTATAAATGGTGTGTTGTATTTCAAATACAGTTTGAGGGCCATTTCACACTAGCCACGGTGCGTTTTTTTTCTTTCTAACATTACGGATGTGCTGGTGGTAATGCTACCACGTCTGTTAATGTAAAAACAAACAAACATGTGTTACCGCATTGCGCTGGCCCTCATTTCAAACCTGTGTAGTTGGAATGGGGGGGGGGGGGGGGGGGGCTTGATAATGTTCCTATATAGAAAAGGGGGCCCTGCAGGGAAAGTTTGGGAACCACTGGTATAGTGAATAGATAGATAGGGGTGTGTGTGGATTGGGCAGGAAGGAACATCCGTCAGGTATATATCGCTGTCTGACTGTTAAGCCGGCCAAACACAGCTCAACTCCCCAGTGGTTTTTGTGCGATCAATCGCAACAGAGTGGTGCAAGAATCGCTAAACAATCGCACAGCATTCATTCGGGGAATCAATGTGCTTCACCTGGGGGAATAGATCCCTGTCCGTTACTCTTGGTCTCCATCCAAATGAATAACTATCGAACAGGGAAATACCGTCATGTTAGATCCCAGTTCGATTTAAATTTCCTTACAGCGGGATCAATTGCTCTAGGTGGGCTGCATTCAAATCCTGAACACTCCATTGCCGCGAACATGCACCTGGTGAATGTGCCAGAAAAACACTGAGCACCTACCTTCCTGTCCTGAAGTCCCCAAGACTCTAAACTACAAAGCGTGTTCCACCCATTTTTGTTAGTTTTGCTGGTAAAGAAATCAATGTATATAGAAACAATACTTGTCCTGACTAAACAAAGCCTGCCCACACACCATGTATAGAAAAGGGGCTCTTGGGAGACGTAGTCCTGGGGTGAGCGAATACATCAACAGTAACTTAGCACACCGCAGAATTTTACAAGCCTGGAGAGGACATTAAAGGGAGTAATAAAGCTGTTTCTCACTACAAGAAAAAAATAATAAAATACATAATGTGTGACATGACCTAAGGGGTAAAAGAGAGGGGGGAGGGGGGGGGGGTGTGTCTTGCCTATAGGAAGAATGTGCAAATGCAGTACAGTAATAAATCCAGTACTAAACGATCCAGTAAATATTTCTTCTTAACGCTAGCCATACACTGGCACAGATTTCCTGGTGAATCGATTCAGCACCCGATGGATTCCGGCGATTCCGCCGCCATCCACAGGTGAGAACGATTAGCCAATTAGGATCCGACGTGGCAGCCCACTTGTTACGGCCGGATCCGGGAGGGATCCGTGTCCGATGGCTCGCCTCCCGCGACCGCAACACCCCCTGATGAGCAGAAATGCGACCGAAAAGACCAACAGGTTGGTTCTTCCTCGGATCCGATTCTGTGCCCTGATCCATCGGATGCGATCGGCGCGGCAAGGTGGCTGACAGGATTCCACGATGCGTGCACGGTGAATCCATCGCGCCAGAATCCGGCACGAATCCGTGCCGTGTATGGCAGCCTTTAGACTTGAATACAGTTTGCACTGCTGCCTGTCACTTAGGATATTTTCCCTTACTACCAAAGACATAATGGCTGGGACATTCTCTCGGTGACTGCAATCAATTGCGTGTCCATACATTGCCCCAAAAATAATTCCCCAAATTCTACTAGTAAGAAAAAGAAAACAATGTTGATATTTTGAGGGAGAATATGCAGAATTCTGCTCGTAGTCTGAGTCTAGGTCATCGCTGGGTCTTCCAACAAGACAATGAACCAAAGCATATTAGTCCAACAGTTCATACTAAAACCAAGATCCTGGAGTGGCCTGCAGAGAGCCAAGACCTCAATCCCGTTGAGAAGCTGTGGTGGGTGCTCACAGTGAATGTCCATGCTAGAAAACCATGCAATCTGGAGCAGCTAGAACAATTTATAATGGAAGAATGGGCCGAAATCCCTCAGGAGACCTGTGCCAACCTATTAAAGAACTCTAAGAGATAGCTGTCAGTTGTGTCTGAGAAAGGGGACACTATTGACTATTAAAGGCCAGAGGGCTAATCACTTTGAATGTCTTGCTTCTTGTTTCAACTCTGTAGTATCAATAAAATACACCTGTTGTTAATGGTCATTTTCATGGAATGTTATCTAATTTCATAAGCGAGGCTAATAATTTTGGCTTCAACTGTAAAACTTCATGGGAGTTGCTGCATGAACTACCCAAGGAACAGCAGTTATCTTGGCTGATGGCATTCTCTCTCTTTTCCTTCTAGAGCAGGGGTGGGCAAACTTTTTGACTTGAGGGCCCCAATGGGTTTTTAATGGGTTTGTGACATAGGGGCCGGACCAAGAGCACGCAAGGGCCGTCTTGCATAGGGGTCCTAAGTCCTCATAGCTAGGACAGGATATTTAACCTCCCTAGCAATATGTCCGAACCCAGTTCGGGCAAAGGGACACTGCAACTATCGATACGCCCGAACTGGGTTCAGGCACATCGTGGGAGCTCACCTGCTCCGCCGCCGCCATCTTCCCCGTCCATCGCCGGCTTCTTCCGGGTCCCGGAGTGATGTGTGACGTCACGGAGGCGGGACCCGGTCTTAGAGAAAAATTTTTTTTTTTACTTTTGAACTGGATTATAGAAATGCCTTTCTATAATCCAGCTCAAAGTGGATCCCGCTAGCAGAAACGCTCCCGCTGAGCGTTTCTGCTAGTGGGATCTGTCTCTGGCTGCTCCCGAGCCGATACGGAAATAGCCGAGGTCTCCGGCTATCTCCGTGATCTGCACTCGCGGGAGATTTAAAGGTACAGAAAAAAATAATTAATTTTTTTTTCTTTTTTTCACATTTGTTTTTATTTTGATTGGATTGGATAAATGTTTTATCCAATCCAAATCAAAAGAAAAGAAAACAAGTGTAAACTTCTAAAAAAAAATAGTTTTTTTTTTCTGTACCTCTAAAGCCGACCATAGCGCTTCAATCTGTGGCCGATTTTGCGAATGATCACCATGCGCATTCGGGGTGATCGCTTGGTGATCAATCGCAAAATGAACGCGCCCACCTGGAGCAAGTACTGGCGCAGTCTGATCGTGAATCAAACTGCGCCCATGCCGGAATCAGGCGCAACTGCTGGCTCTCTGTGTGCCTGCAGCATTTCTACAAAGCTGCAGGCACACAGAGCCTTTCCGCCCCATCGGCATCATCGGTGACGCCGATGGGGGTGGAAAGGCAAAACACTGTATCACTTTTGGTACAGAAATCTGCACCTCAGTGAACCGCCAGGGAGGTTAAAAAAAGAAAATAAAAAAATGAATAAATAGAAGCTTTTGATAGAGAAACTATGTACTCTAGAAAACAATCAATACACTTATCCTCTAGGTGTTATCCTCACTTATTGCAGGGTCTGAGGGGAGCCAGAGCGTCTTGACACCAAGGTGACAAATTAAAAGACTAAAGGGCCAGTTTTGGCCCTCTGGCCTTAGTTTGCCCCACGTTTGTTCTAGAGTGTATGCGGAAGTGGGAGAGCGGAAGCCACAACAAGGAGGCTGAAGAGCCTTGGGTTGCAGTCCACTGGGTTAGAACATGCAACAATAATTTATCCGTGCATTCCCATTATTCTACAGGGAAACATATTTTTTATGTTACATACAGACATAAAAAATGAAAGAGCATTAAATGTATGGTTCAGTCCGCAATTGACCTGAATATATGCAACGAATCCGAATACTATGCAGTAGTACGAATACTAAGGAAGTGATGAATGCAATAATAACAACCGTATTTTTCGAACTATAAGACGCACCGGACCATAAGACGCACCCAGTTTTTAGGGCAGGAAAACCAGAAAAAAAAAAGATTTAATAAGTTTTCACATCAATTTGGTTAATGCAATGAATTTAATTGATGCAATATTCAATTCAGCCAGTAGGTGTCACTAGCAGCAGTACATTCTCAGCTGAACTTCACACCGATGGCAGCAGGCAGGAGACAGGGGAGGGGGAAGGCTGGGCTGTATTCTGCTCTCTCTCCTCTCCCCTGATGTTTCTGATTCTGTGTCCATGGGGCAGCAGAGTGATTGCTGTTCCAACGGACAGAAGAGAAAGGTGTGGATGCAAGTTCATCTACACTTCTCTCCTAATTGCCTATGCCAGTTCAGGGCTGGCATAGGCAATTACACAGTTCAGATGGGAGAGGCGGCTTTGGCGGGCATCTCTCGACTGACAGCTCCGCCAGATCCCTGGCTAATTTTCGTGCCGGGAGAGCTGGCGGGATGCCAAGGTGCGACCACCAGTGGCCATAAGACCCAAATTTTGGGGGTGAAAAAGTGTGTCTTATGGTCCGAAAAATATGGTATATACATTTTTAACTCACTGCAAGATGTATATAGGATGAAGGATTTTAGAGTTGCAGGAATAAGTTCTGATTAAAGACCGGAGACAACCATCCTGCAAGCTTGATTAAATGTCAGTACATGTACTTGTGAAGACTATTCAGTGAGAGGGCTGAGACACCCATAACCTGCCCATTACTAAAGGTTCAACACGTTACAAAAGATGCAGGGCCTGCTAAAGAGTGAAACAAAACCGCAGCTGGGGAAAGGCTCCATCACCAGCTGATACGGACTCACCTTCATGGTATTTGCTAGGTCTGTCTGGTAGTAGCGGTCCTGATGGGCATTTGCAGCTGCCAGGGTAAGGAGATAATCATTGCGGGCGTGAGTGGCCTTGGCGTTACACTCTTGCCTCCGGGCTTTTAACTGAACAGAGAAGGGAAAAAAAGAAAAGTTACTGACATAGGCACAGACTATTAGGTATGGATATGGATGAAAATCACATTTTGTTTAGAGCCCATTTGTTTGATAACCATTTATTGGCAGAAATCCTATGAGGCTTGTGCTGTTGCTTCCATTTGTCCAACATTTACATAGCAAGCTTTAAAGCAAACCTACCACTAGAAATGTATCATTACAAGAACAGCACTAGAAGTGCCAATAATAGAGAGAAATGCATTAAAAACAAAAACTTAACTGTAAACTGTAAAGAAGATCCGTTACAGCCCCTCCTCTCTCCCTGGATTGTGCCCTGACACACCCAGAAGTCAGTGCAGTGATAACAGAGTAAATCTATAATCTCTGCTCTGCTTTAAAACGAATAAGACATTTTCCCATAGAAAATTTTAATAAACACCCCAAGTGGCCACTCACAATATTGCACCCTGAGTTAATCCCCGGAAGTGTGGCAGATAAAGATGGAATCTCTCATACGATTCCAGGGAACAGCAGGTAAGTATATTTATTTAGGATTGTGGAGTGCTACGCTACTATCATACCAGTTCAGAGGTAAGTCAAGTAATTACAATTAAAAACATGAATTTTATTTTTTAGATTTAGAGTTGCTCACAGTTCTCTTTAAATTGTATAAATCTTGCACTGTGGGTGGCTGCTGGGATGCTGCGCTTGATCTGTTTCACTTTGTAGTTATCTGCTCCTGCTGATTCCAAAGGCTTCCATTCCCTGAGAATTAGCCGCTCGCTCTGTTCTGGAATCTTTTTTTGTCTCTATCGCGATTTCAAATCACACAGAGCTGACGTAAGTGAAACAAATTCCCTAAATGTGCAGTGTTTGTACTGAACGTTTCTACCATGAAATCGATACGCTTCATTCGTTTTTGTCTAGAACCAGAAAGGAGGACAACGTGTCCAGTTAACTATCTTATACAACGTGGTTGGTCTTAATGGTATTTACAGCAACAGAAAGCAACATACTGTCATCATGGAGTTAATATTATACGCCAGTGTCATGGAGGTGGAACTCTGTTCTTTATTGCTGAATATTTTAGTATGACTAGCATGTCAACCTAAAGCCCACCTTTCTTAGTTGATGAAAGTGTGGGGAAGGCGTAGAACAATATCTATTGAGGTCTCAACAAGAAGGGCCTGGACCTACAGATATTTACCTGAAAACAGCAATCATTACAATGTTATATTTTAAGTATGTTTATTAAAGTTTGTTAATAAGATTTAAATCCAAACAAAGTGTTGTGTAATAGATGGGTGGTAAGTTGGTTTGAAGTGGGTGGGGGTGGGGGGGCCATGGTGTCAGGAAAGAACTAGAGAGGGTCGGATTGTTTTCCAAAAATTTGACCATTTCAACAGTTTCGAGTAAATTGCAAAGCCCCTAAACATGCCATCATCACAAAACTTGTAGAGAAGGGTTGGGGGGTATACTACAAAAAATAAGTATGTCTCTAACACAAATAGTTTTTGCATAAATTAAGTTAAAAGTCAAGTAAAAATTTTGAAAATCGGAATTTCGAATTTGAACTTAATTTATGCAAAAACTACATGTACTAGAGTAAAACTTTTTTTTTCCCAAATGTTCCCACAACCCTTTTCTACATTTGGTGATGGTACCATGTTCAGAGGCTTTGCAGCTCACAAAGTTAGCTAGTCGAAAAATTCGACCATCTCTAGAAAGGACTAAGGTCTATCTGACGTATCTATATCATGACACTTGATACTACCCCAAAGGACTATACATAATATTCTGTGGCCCTAATGTTATAGAAAGCTGTGGGGGTTGCAGATAAACAATGGGAGATGATCAGAAGCTTTAAACATGCCAAGAGAGACCCGGGTCATACTTCAGGAGATGGTCCTAGACCAGAGGGTCATTATACGAGACTGCCAGAGGTCAGGACTACTTCAGTCCCTTTACAAATTAATAGTACTTACAGTAAGAAATGGGACAGAAAATTTATGAAATGTTAGCCTCCTTTATTGTCCGAGTTAAGCTGGCCATACACGTGGTGACGAATCGATGACTGAAAGTGGTGCGCATCAATTCGCCAAACGATTGTTCGGTGTATCGATGTGCACTACTTTGGGTGCTCGATTCCTACTTTGGATGGGGCCAGAGGGTCCCCATCTCAAATAATGTGGATTGAACAACCAACATTTTCTTGGAGCAGGACCAATCAATCCAGGTGGGCGGCGGTGGATTCACGAATCAAACAAAAATCGGTCCATGTATGACCAGCTGTAGGCTATATCAGGTGATTCCCGGACCGCTGACAGTCCCTTGGGAGGTGTTTACTAGATAATGACAAACGGCCCCATGCTATCCTATTTGGCAAAAGCCCGAAGAGCGAGCAGGATGTCCAATTTTTCTGGCGTTCCGTCTCTGGATATTCCAGACGACCCTGTGAATGAGCCTGCACAGTACACACTGATCACAATTGTTTTTGTTGCCATGTGGTTGGCCTTCAGGTCCACTACAAAGTCTGCATGAAGCCTCCAGAACACAGATTGGTCAGTTGACTTGTGGCTGTGGAAATGGATAGATTCCTCCTTCTCCCATTGACCACAAACAATCCAGATTTTTTGTTGCTGGGAAAATCTTGTAATTGTAATAAAGACTAAATACTATCTAAAGCCGGCCATACACAGCTCGATTCCCTGGCGACTATTGTGCGATCGCAACGGGTGACATAAAGCTGCCAAACGATCACACAACAATCATTCTGGGAATTCATGCGCACCACCTGGGGGAAGTGATCTCTGGTCGATTTATATGGGGACCCTCAGTCTCCATCCTCAGTAGTGGCAATTGAACAGGGAAATACTGACATGTCGGATCCTCCCTGTTCGATCAGCATTTTCTTGGTGGGAGATCAATTGCTCCAGGTGGGTTGAGCTTGATTCCTGAACGATTGAATGCCGATCAATCGGGAATCAAACTCGGGAAATTTAGTTGCATTCAGGTCAAGAAAACAAACACAAAAAGAAAAAGTTTTAGAACCCCCAAGACAAGATTTCCATCCCTATGTATGTCAGTGCTCTTCCTCCGTCTGCATGGCGATGCAGCAAGCGGCCTTCCATAGAGAAGCTTTAAACATACTTCAAAAACCCAAAATCTTCAAAAAAGGCTTCACTAACCCTTCACCCACCTCTGGCTCATAAAATCAATCTCATTATATAACAAGGTCTCCTTATTACCAGTACAGAGAACCCTGAGCATGGTAAATGATCTAAAGCCGAATGTGACGATTGCTGTTTGTATAACAATCAGCTCATTTGTAGATATTTCAGAAGATGAATTGTTTTGGCATAAAAACATCTTAGACAATATTTTACTTTGAAGTTTTACAGCAACTAGAATAGAACATATGATAAATAGAGAATAAACCAATAAATTAGATTTTATTATTATTATACCATCTTCAGGTTTTTGAGTGCAGGATTCACTACTCTGGCAAGTAAATGCAGATATAAATGTAACATTGGAATATAATTACCTTCACATTGGCTTTCTGTAAACTTATCCTTGACTGGAACAAACTAAGTTTGGATCTGTGAACAAGAAAAAAAAATACTATAAAACATTCAGCAGTATATAAGGTGAAATAGAGATTAAATCATTATATGTGGAACATGTGGTAGCGGATCCTATGATGATGCTGCCACTCTGTAGGCTCTATACCCTAGGTGCCCAACCTGAGGCCAGAGGGCCACATGCGGCCCTTTGGGTGTTGTTTGGCAGGCCCTCCTTGGTCCCCCACATGCGGCCCCCAAAACCTAACTGTTAATACATACTGACTCTGCTTTCCTAATCAACTTTGGCGGTCCGACATCAGTAAAATTGTCAATGTTTATCGCAGAAAACAAAGTCTACATATGAGCTCTGCACCCAGGGGCAGAAGGGGGAGTGCGTGCTGTCGGGTTTTGACTGCCTGTCGGAATCTGGTCCACCGCCTGCTGAGATATGTCGATGAGGGGAGGGTCGGGATCAATATTATGTGCGGCCTTTTAGTGATGCAGAGGGCCGCACTTGTGGCCCTCCATATCAACTCAGTTGCCCACCACTGCTCTATACAGTGCAAATCATATTGCATAGCCTAGGAAAAAGGGGGTCAAATTTGGCCAGTCAAGCAAATATTCTTGACCCGTGTGTGTAGTCCATTGGTGTCAAACTCCGGCCAATGGGCTAAAAACATCCCACAGTGTAATTATATATTTTATTAAATAGAAAGGTTGGTCCCTCAAGTTCCTCCCTAGCGTAACAGGCAATTGCTGAGGAGTACACTGTACACTCCGCTGTGACTGCCCGCTGTCCTTCCGGCTCACTACACACTGACGGTGTCAATTAGGCTCCGTCAGTGTGTGTGGGGAAAGCGACGCCCTCTCCATTAACATGGAGGTCTATGGCGCCACCCCACCCCCTTAGGCCTCACCAGAAATGCTGCAGGCTCACGGAGAGCTGGCGATTGCGCCTGATCAAACTGCACCCATACTGGCTTCTGGCGTAACGCCCAGGAGGTTAAATCTGGCCCACTTTGTATTTGACTTTGACACCCCTGGTCTAGGGACAGGTAAACTGCATGCCTTGGGGGAAATTTCCCTTCTCTTCCTGTCCCACAAGTCCTTGGAACGGACATGCCCATTGGAGGACTTCTTAATTCTTGTTTTGAAGACCAAGTCTGTAATTTTGTTTTCGACACAATGGTTATCAGCACTAACCAAGCAATTGCTCACTCAAGGACCCCATACACGTCTAGATTTTTCGTTCAATTGACTTAATTCAATCAATTTTTTTTATTGATTGATTGAAAATCTATGGCAGCCCACATGGTTAAATCGACCTAAAACTATTACAGTTGAGAACATTTTTGATTGACAAATGATCGGACATGCTGGAAAATTTTAATCGGTTGTATTGAAATTGAACCTTAATTCAATAATTGATTTTAATGTATGCCAACTGTAGTAAAAAGCGTAATTCAGTGGATCCCCAAATATTTGATCTGTTACTACAGTTGGCATACATTACAATCAATCACCGATTTCCCTGACCCCCAAAATTATTTTTTTTTAAGTCGACTGAACGGAAAATCGGCCTAAGAATTGGCTGCTTCTGGAGAGTATAAGGGACAAGAAATATAAATACGAAGATGCCCCTGGTGTCTTATGGCAAGGCCTTCCCTGGCACAAAGCAATGGAGATGTTGGAGGAGACGGGCAGAGCTCTCAGATTCTACACGGCGGCGCAGTGTGAGAGAATCGGCTTCAATCACAGGAAATGAGGCCTTTGTCCCAAGCAATGCTGTTTATCTGAGATAGGGGCCACAATCCTGCTCCATGTCAATAGAGGCAATGCCAACCTTTTACAACCACCATGACTGTCCCCTGCAGATAGGGATCTGTGGCGTCCACATCCAGTAATACTTTCCTGACCACAAAGCAGTCCGCATCACAGGATATATATTGTAAAAATGATACAATTATTCCCCTTTTCCCCCCAAGGAAGTTGACTTAAGCTTACATCTGAGGACAGGAAACTATTGTGCTTGCTTTTAGGAATGTCCCATTATTATAGTAAAAGTTATTGGAAAATAATGAGATAATGGCCATTGTTATTTGTATGCAGTTATATAGCAATTACTTTTTCCAAAGCTCTGTACTAGGTGCACTAAATAATAATGATCACTCACTGTTCCTTCAGAGCAGCGGTTCTCAACCTGTGGTTCAGAAACCCCTCGGGGGTCGAACCACCTTTTCACAAGGGTCGCCACGTTCACTGAAAGCATCTGCTGACAAGCAGCACTGATACCCACAAGCGGGGTGGGATGTTAGGTGGAAGAGTAATGCCCCCTTCCCCTCCTCCTGCTTCGTACATTATTTGCATAAGTGGAGTGGGAAAATGGGAGAAGGGGGCATTACACTAACCTACACTAACGTTGCGGGGTGTCACTTCCGGTATACTTCCGCAAGTGACACTCTACCCCAGCACGTCTGTGTTCCAAACGCAGGAAGTGACACGTTGCGACGTCACTTCCGGGATGGCAAACCACTGCTTTAGAGGCACTTATATCACAATTCCTTTCAATGTCTGTGTCAGGGTTGGCCAAACGAAGACCCAGGGGCCGAATCTGACCCATTAAGCTTTCTCTTCAGGCCCTTTGTTGAAGAGATGCTACTCTCATCAATGCCTTGGGGAGGATGCAGTGGCATTATCATGACACTATGGGCGCATCCTCATGGCGACATTTTTTTTTTGTGCAGGAAATGTAAAAAGATAACAACGTCAACATCACAGGTTGCCTTTAGTAATGACAGCAATGCATGGAATTGGCACAATTATGGTTGTATGAAGAAGCCCATGAGCCAAAAAGTTTGCTCACCCACAGGTCACAGGTTCAACTCTGAGGGAGTTGTCTGGGTGGGTTTTTACTCTTCTTCCCGCTACAATGTAGAGTCATATGCTCTGCATTGTTTATGGGTGAAGTTAGACTCTTAAAAATTGGCTTTGAGCACTGGACACTGAGGGGTTGTTTCCATTATACGTCAGGACCCCTCCGCTAAGCGTATATGCTTAGTGGGGATCCCGACGTATCACACAGACATTGCCTGCCGGCGGATGGTCTGTTTACACATCCGCCGGTGCAGAGGCTCAGCGTACTCGACTACGTTCAGCCTTACATCGGCGGAGCGGCTCGGCGCAGTGAAGACAGATCCTCCACCAAGCATGTAAGTCTATCTGCTACGTCGGGAGGTATATGCTAAGCGGAGGGGTCCTGACGTAATGGAAACATAGCTTTACTGAGAAGAAATTAAAGGAAGCAAATCTAAACAAGCAATTAACCCTTGCAGAGAGGTTGGGTATCAACCACAATGGTTAATAATAGTTCAGCATTAAACACAGACTTGGCTAAATTTTATGTAGCGCTAAATTCTTCTTGCTCCTTTCTTAAAGTGGCAGCACTCCCATTATCTGTGATCAGTAGGAGCCGAAGTGTTCTTTAAAGGCTCCGACGCAGCCGTATTGAACCCTGAGGAAAGATTTGCATACTGCTTTGCTTGCTGTACACACCGCTCCAAAACAAACAAGCACATGTTACCAGGCCTATCCGCTTGACGTTTTCACATGTGTTATGAATCATTTGCTCCCCCATTCTGGATAAGCATTTTTCGATTCCCAAAAACTGCATTAATAAAGTGACCTTTCTTAAAATATCTGCATCTGTTTTCAGAAGATCTCACTTTACCCTACGCTAGAACTGGCCACGGACAGCACAATCGAGCTGTAAAATCTCTCTACAATCAATATTTGATTTCCCAAAAATACCATGTGGAGTCCAAAGTTAACATTCCATCACATAACAGATTACATAACTGCTGGTAATTCAGAAAGCAGATTGCCTTTCAGATCGGGCAGGGTCCTCAGCTCCTCCTGGGTCATAACCTGTACCTGTGTGTTGCATCTCAACTCTTGTATTGTACAGCGCTGCGTGATATGTTGGTGCTATATAGTAATTCTAAGGTGTGTAGGCGCTTAGTATCCAACCAGTTGGAAGCAAACTCTGCAAGGTAGCTATTCTCATCTTGCCGAACACCTGAAAATTCACACCGGAGAGAAAGCTTCCTGACTTCAGTGTTCTAGTTTGCAGGTCTGAATACACCTTCATGGGGTAAATTCCACAATTTTCGCAAAGTACTGGAGTGCTTAACCACTTCTCTGGTTCTAATGTTTTGAGAAGTTTGAAGAGCGTCACTAATCTTGTAACAGCTATTAACTAGATTTTGCAGAATTTATTACATAGTTATTTGGAATTACAAAAAAGATAAACTGGGGAAGATAGAACACCTGCAGCTAGACAGTGGGCGAAGCCGGGAACAGAAGTCTTCCAAACAAAAAGTTAGTGGTCAATTAAACTGAACTGTACCTGTAACTAAAATGTTACAGTAAACACAAAATAAAGAAGGATGTCCAACCTCTGTCCCGAGAGTCAAAAACAATTTGAGTTACAAAAATTAAAACTAATGGTCCCCATACACCTTAGCATACAATTTCGGTACAATAAATGTTTGTTCTTCCAAAATCATGTAATATGAGGAGCTTTCTAAATCTTCCAATCCTTATGTATTCTATCAGGGAGGACCCGGCACTACATAGCAGTGATATATAC
>CM070033.1:12338396-12351683 GCA_036250615.1 Ptychadena robeensis | reverse complement strand
GTATACTAATTACGGTACATAAGATAGATAAAATTTAATACGTTTAACAAAAATTTCAATTCAAAACATGTGAATCACAACAAGATAAATCACATGTAAATATAGCAATCAAATGACAGTCGGATAACAAAGAACCTATGCCAGGCATCACATCATCAATTGGTCCACTGCAGGTTAGGGGAAAGGGACCTGGGTCCTCCCAGAAGAACGGAGAGCCTAAACAGGCACGCAACGTCAGAGCCAGAGACCAATAACCATCTGTAGAGTTTAGAGAATTGGCGGATATTGAACTTAGAAGGTTGAGTATACATTTATATGGTGAAGTGAGGGGGGTGAGAGGGGATACTGGGACTGATCCCCATAGGTGCACGTCGAAGTGCCAGTGAGTGCTGGGTGACACACAACGATCATGCTATGGAGTGTGGAGTATACAATGCACAGTGTAGTGGGGCAGAATACATCACAATGCACAGTGTGCAGAAAGCAGAGGAGAATAATGTATCTATAAGATGCACAAAAAATTTAATATATAAAAAACAATTATGGTTTATTTAACCCGGGGCAAGAAAATCACACTAGTCATTTGCTGTATGCCCCATTTCAATAAAGACTGCAGATAGCAACCCTTAGCTCCCCAGGGTGGTAGGCTCCTCATAGGAAAAGGTCTAAAGTATGTCCCAGCAGGTGTGCAGAGCTAAAGAGCACTGTATATAGATATTCACAAGTTGTAAAGCCACTGCTAACCCAGACATTAACTTAATGAGACTTAAGGTCCCCATACACCTTACAATCTTACCATACAATTTTTGTACAAACACCTTTTGTTCTACCTAAACCAACATATGGGGCTTTCTAAACCCTCCAATCACTATGCATTCTATCAGGGAGGACCCGGCACTACATAGCAGTGATATATACCTTCCAGTCACTATGTCTTCTATCAGGGAGCACCCAGCACTACATATCAGTGATATATACCTTCCAATAACTGTGTATTCCATCAGGGAGGACCCGGCACTACATGGCAGTGATATATACCTTTCAATCACTATGTATTCTTTCAGGGAGGACCCATCACTACATAGTTGTTGGTAGGTCTAATTCACCTAGGCCAGTGGGTCGGGACCCCATCGGGGGTCGAATGACCAATGACCACAGGGGTCGCCGGGTTAATTGAAAGCATCAGCGCGACTTGCAAACTTCTTTGTGATACCCAAAAGTGGGGTGGGAAGGAAGGAGGTAAAGGGCATCACGGACATGTTGCACAGTGTCATTTTCGGCATGTGGATCATAGAAGTTACACTCTACAACGGCACTTCCACGTTCCAAATACTTGTAATGACACTTTGCAATGCCACTTCTGAGGTCGCGGATCTGTAAAGGTTGAGAACCACAGCAGTATATATATTAACAGCACTTGCAATTCCATAAGTCAATAATTTATGAGCATCTTATCCACAGTGCAGTGAATATATTACCTTCTGCGACAAGCTTACACTAACCCTGCTTCACAAAACCATGGGTGCCTCTTATCGTCCAGAAAATATGGTGCATTAAACTCCCAGTGTTTAAAATATATTTAAAAAAAAAAATTTAAGTGAGAAAGTCACTGACCACACATACAGAATACAGGCAGTCACAGGAGCTGGCTTCACAAACTCCATGTACTCAATGCAACTGACTTTCTACATTGCAGTTCATAAAACAAATAGAAAAATAAACCTTACAATGAATGGGAGACGCCACCTACCTACCAAGGCTGCTTTACTACTAAGCAGTGAACAATCAGTGAATGATTGCTTATGAATCTGACATGAAACGTGAATCTGCATTTTGTAAAATAACAAACACGAGCCATTATAAGGACTTTCAGGGTAAATCCAGATTGTGGCGGTGACCTCGCAGATCCCTGCAAAAAGACAAATGAGTGGATAATTTTACCGCTCATCGTACTGGAAAAACCAGCCGAGCACGTGATATATTGTGAAGCGTTGGCTCTCATACGGGAAGAGAGATGATGATACTGACAGGCCTGGGTGAGAAGCAGCAACTATCTCATCCCGCAGAAGCATGACTGATGATTGGCCATCTAGCTGGACAACCAACAGAACTCGACAAAATATATATATACATATTTAATGGAATGTTATCCATTCCAACTCATGGGTCTCTAGACCCCATACGGCGTGCGACAATGACTAACAGAAATGGGTTTCTTTAATTGACAAGGTAAAAAAGAGCCAGCTGTCACCCCGGACAGCGCGGTGTCTGTATAGAAGTATGTGCGCCTTGTCTCGTATATTGTCTCCAATCAGACGGAGGGGAGACCTCACATATAAATGTTTATATGAGCCGGGAGGAGGATTTATAGGCTGGAGATGTATTCCAGAACAATGCTTTCCCAACACAACAGAATACCCAACATATTTTGCTACGTGAGCCCCATTTAACGTTATGACTTCCAAAAAAGAGTCCTTGTTCAGGAATAACAATGAACCCCCCCCCCCAAAAAAAAACCCCATAATGATCTTACCACCCATGATTCCGAACTGATCCCACATTAAAGATCTTACTCATCCCTTTTCTTCTGACTAAATAACTAGAGAGTGTGTGTACAGAAAGGGACAAAGTGGCTGGTGGGTGGATCTATGCAACACAATGGGTACTAAAGATATCCAAATACCCCAAGAAATGCAGATTTCCTCAAGACTTTATATAACTATAAAATATTGTAGTAAGGGGTGGGAAACTAGGAAACAAACTAATAAAAAACAAAAGATTGGACTTCTTATGTACCACACATGGTACAATTAGGCTATGTTCCGGCGCGGACGCGGTTTTAATCACGTGTGACAATCACGGCTGTGCACGGACGCGGTGTGACACGTGATCAGAATTGCGGCGGGCGGAAGGGGATAGCGGGCCATAGGCAGACATGATTTTCAGCCCTGATCGCACCCATAGACATGAATGGACGTGATTTTGTGCATCTGCAATCACGCGCGATTAAAATTGTGTCTAATCATGTAAGTGGGGAACATTGCCTAATGCCTGGCATACACCCGCCGATTAAAATCGGCCGCCAATCGTGTGCCCACATGGGGCGACAGATCCCTGTCGCCCCACAGCTCGGCCGGCCAGAGAACGGAGATGTCGGATGTTCTCCGGCCGATGCCATTAACTTCATTGAAGACCGGCGTCTTCATTGAAGGTAATGGCCAGCACACAAAGGGTGCCCGGCCGATTAAAACAGCCCCAGAATGCAACGTGATGACGTCATCACGTTGCATTCCAGAGCTCATCGGAGCTTGTCTGTCTGCACCCGTCTGTGGGTGTATGGCAGGCATAAGGGTGTTAAAGATCTGGGGGTTGAAAGTTAAGAGTAGGCATATGCAAGGGTTAAATCTGACAAGAGAGAAGCACTGTTTGACAGTTGGAATAGGACTATGAAGCATTGACATTTGGATTGCAGGTAGTCTCAGAGGTTAGTTACTAACCCAGAAAATGTCAGGGTTGTACTACTGAAGTATAAGATCTGAGGGGTCAAACAGTGTTGCACTGTGAGAGTTACGTTTGACCCAAAGGCTAAGTCCCCACATGTGCGGCCGCCCATGGCACAATTCTAATCACGCCCATGTTATTCAAAAGGGGCTCTTCCCCGGCCGCGATTGGGGGACAATTGGGAGCGGCCAAGGTGCGACCCGTGACCTAAAAACTCGGCTCACTACGTTTTTGATCGCACCTGACCCCGGTCATAGACATTAATGAATCGCGTCATTTAATGTGGTAGCATAGCCCTAGCCAGCTGGTAACCTATGGATGGAGACAGCTAATGGAGGATCAATTAAGAACAGGGAGGTCCATCTGCAGCAGAATCTACTGTGCGCCCTGGTTATATATGTATATTTATTATTTACTCTATTTATCACATAGAGTGCATTCTGCAAAGAAAGATATGTTATCCCAACAGCTGTCAAGCAGTGAGAAGCAATGACAACATTGAGAGCTCCCTCTAGAGGCCAGTATGCAAATGTTTAAAGATAAAGCAAACCCCCCACATCAAAAAGTTTATTGATGCTGTCATAATTAAAAATAAAACATTGACCAAAACACTAAAATACTGAGAATAAAGGACTTCTAAAAGTGCAGGTGACACCCCAACTCCTGGTAAAGTTACATACTGCAATTTCTGTAGGAATGTACCTTGCTCAGTGTTGCAGTGCATACCTACAGCAAGAGTCCAGAAGCTGAACCTTGTCCCAATGAAAATACAGTTTCCCAGATTGAACAAAGGCATAATGTTATAACAGAGGACGGATGCCAGCGGTGATCATACGAGTGATTAATGATTAAATGACAATGCGCGTGGTATTGTTCTACCTGTGATGGAATACATTTATTGACAGCGTAAAGTACAAACTCCGTCACATACTTAAATGGCCTATTAAAAGAACTAGTTCTCCGACAAACATATCTATTTGCTCAACCGATCCGAAGCGCCATCTCAGAGCCAATCAATAAAATTGAACACCTGGGGCTACCATCACAAAATCGATCAAAGGCACATTAAGTGGAGAAATGAAAAAAAGGAAAAAAAACAACTTACCTGTAAGAAGTAATTTAAGAAGTCCCCTCACAGCCCCACCTCTCTGTCTGTCTTGTGCCAGGTAAATCTCTAATCTAGGCTCTTTAATAAACTGAATGGAATGTATTTCCCCATAGAAAACCATAATAAACGCCCCCAGTGGCCACCCGCGCTATTGCTCCCAGAGTTAAACTCTGGAAGCATGCCAAATAAGTATGGAATCTCTCATACGATTCTAGACAACAGCAGGTATTTTTGGGGGAAAGTGTTCACCGTTATCATTAATTTGACACATTTTAGATTTTGAGTCCACTTTAAAGTTTGGAGTATTGAAGTATTAATAATATATTTTATAATAGGCTGAGACAAGGTAGACGAGGCATTGTGTCCTCCAGGGAGGTCTGTCTATGGACTGGTATGACAAGCAGACACATTTCCCTTCAAAATTAAGGAAAATCCAATCATAACCTACAAATATTTCTATAAAGTCTCTGAATACAGCCCCCCCCCCCTCTCTTGCAAGCTAATAATAGGTTTTATATAAAATTCTAACGTATTCCAGCGCTTCTCACATTCCAGTAGAACGTTTCCACAAAAGATGACAAATTCCAGACACAATTCCAATACAGACAATATGCAAATGTCTTGTTTTATCCCCCCTGCGCTGCCCTCATTAATATTCATGAGGCTGAAATCACAAAGGTCTATTTCCCCATCTGTAGGCGCTGGAATTCCGCGAGGGCTACGTCTGAAGCAGACACAACGGGAGACAAAACACGGCTGCCAGCGGCCACATGGACCCTTATTTACTAAAGATCTGTAACGGCAGCTGATGCCCGGACTCAACCGGACGGCACGAGAGGTGGCCGAGTGCAGAAACAAGGAGACCTGCCCAATGTATATGGTGGACATGAACCCTACGAAAAGGAAATAAAAATACTGAGAGACTTCCTTGTATATGACAAAGACATTTTTTAAGTGTGGCTCACAACCAAATTCAATCAGAGGCATTCCCTTAGGGGTGAAACATGTCAGAGGGAGGGACACAGTCACCAACATTTCACAGAGGACACAGCACTCCAAGGCCTTCATCGTCTTTTCTCTACAGTGCAGTTCTCTCTGTGTAAAGGACAAACACCTCATACAGGGTTGTAACCCCACCCCCCCAACATCATTTAATGATCCCCCTAATCAAAAACAAATCCATTAACTGTCTCCCACTAAATACCACCCTCATTAGGCAAGACAATGGAGGGGAGTCTCCAAAGGGGCCAATAGCCCTATACCATGTATCTCACATGTCGGGATCGTATTTCCCTACTTGCAAATCCAAGGGGTTTAGGGGGTTTTGGGTGCATCCCCTGTTGTGCTTTTGAAAAACATCATTTTTTGTATGCGAACTTGGACGCAACGTTTAAAATTTTATGGAGCCTACTACTTGCGTCTAAAAACCATGCCCAAATGCCAATAGGGCCGCTTGGAGTGCCTTTCGCCTTCGCACCCATTATATACTCCATGGGTTGCGCACCCATTATAACCAAACCCTCCATGGGTGCGCACCCATTATACCTCCATGGTTGCGCACCATTAATACCTTCCATGGTTTCGACAACCCATTATACCCTCCATGGGTGCGCACCTGTGGCCTTTTCAGGCACAAAAAGTTTCTAAAAACTCAGTAAGCGTGTCGCGTCTGTGTGAACTGTCCCATTAAAACAAAAACATGCAGTGGACCATGCCCTTAGTGCGCCCTAAGTTCTATTTAAAATATATGCACAGACATTTTTATATTGTTTGAAGTGTTCGAGTATTTATCTCAATATCAATTTCAGCAACAAGATGTCTAGTAAACACTTACCATCAGCAAACAGAGACGTTACCAGTTTCCTTCTTACACATCGGGGAAGGAGGGGCAACGTTATGCGGAGTATGTGGGCGCATGGGGCCCTCTACCACGCATGTATATTCCCGACATGGCTGCACTGACATCCATACTGACAGCAGATGCACCACAAGCACCCCCCTGCTCAACAACTCTGCATGCCAAACAATAGCACCCCCGCGCTAAACAACTCGGATGATAATAACTTTGAATTGGGCCCCTGAAAGACTAGAAACGGGCCTGCGGGGGACACTTCTGGCCACTGACATCACTGTAACTGTGTAACCACTGCTGACAGTTGTGCGCAACTATTTATTACCTTTCTTAATTCAATAAAAGAAGTTTAACTTCACAGTAGGAACAAAGCGATAAATACCTAAAAAAAACGTAAAGATGGTGTGTTTATGACTTCTAACCACAATACATATGTTGTGTTGGTCAGGGTGGGTATCATTGGGGGTGCTCTCCATGGGGCAATGGGAATCGGCTCTGGTATTGTTAAAACACAACAGAAGCATAATATAAATAGTACTGAAGAAGGATCTCTGCCAAGAGATTAGATCGGATTCTTGTGGGGATGATATGGTCAGGAGAGATGTCAGTAAAGCTAGCCACACATGGTTAAATTTTAGCGTTCAATCAATGTTAGATTAGATTTTAGTTCGATGTAAAAATCCAAAATCGATTTTAATTGATGTACACCACATGGGGAGTAGGAATATTGCTCAATTTCGACTGAAAAGTTCATTGAAGTAATCAGAAATCGTCGATTGAATTCATCCTACGATTTTAGTTTCAATCGGAAATGATGTGGTAAAGGGAAGTAGCCCCACACACACATTGACTCGATCAAAAAAAGCTGCATGCAATGTACCGTATTTTTCGGACCATAAGACGCCCTTTTTCACCCCCAAAATCGGCGGCGGCCACCGGTGGTTGCACCGGGTAGGAGAGCTGCGGCAGCTGTCATTTGCGATGTTCGGCTCTTCTATGTAAATGCCGCATCCCCTGCATCCCCACCAAGGAGAACACAGAGGAGAGCTGTGGGCTGTGTTCAGTTTGGCTATGGATGGCTCGGCCGGGGTGCAGGGGATGCCGAAATCCTGGGCTGAACACAGAACACTGAACAGATCAGTGTACTGTGACATGTTGTGCTGAGAGAGTACTGCTGCTAGTGACACCTGTGGCTGAATTGAATATTGCATCCATTAAATTCATTGCATTATCCCAATTGATGTGAAAACATATTAAATCTTTTTTTTTCTGGATTTTCTGCCCTCAAAACTGGGTGCGTCTTATGGTCCAGTGCGTCTTATAGTCCGCAAAATACGGTAGTTCGATGATTGTACAATCAACCAAAATTTTTCAACCTGTCCGATCACGATTCAATCGACGATTTCAAAAAAATCGATCAATAATCGTCGATTGTACCATAGGGGCAGAAAAACTATTTTCTTTCAATCTAATTTTTCATCGAAAAACGCAGATTGAACGCTAAAATCAAACCATGTGTGGCTAGCTTAATTGTCCCCGATTGTCTTCTGTAACTGTTTACTGTGCGGAGATAACAAAAAAGATTTTTGGGGTTGCCACCTCAATGCTTCATTAATCACCATTTGTCAGCTGTAACTTGGCACCAGCAATGGGCGAGCTTCTGAGTCGGCATAAGCACCACTTCCTATCTGCTGTGTGATTGTAATGACTGCTGTCAGTGTTACGGTTGATTGTGGTTGAGGCGGTGGCAGACAATGCGCCGTGTTCAATTTATCCCCAGGCTGGGAGGACGGGGGCAGCTTAATCACAGCTGGCATCTGCCATGCCGCCAGACTCAGCATATTTCACACATGATGAGATGTGGGTGACCTGGATGGTCAAAGGCCGCGGCTGGCAGATGACTGGTGTCATGAACAGGTCGCAGATCCTCTAGGCCAGTGGTTTCCAAACTGGGAGGCACAAAGGTATTCCAGGGGGGCACTGGCCCTCATTCTGAACCTGTGTTTGAATTAGAAGGGGGGCCACGATAATGTTCCTAAATAGACAAGGGGGTCTCGGCAAGGAAAGTTTGGGAATCACTGCTCTACGCAAACAATAGAAAAAAAAAACATGTTAAGTGACAGGGGGGATAAAACCATTGATGGAGAGCAGACTGCGGGTCTTGGTGTTATAAGGAATGGGGGACAGGGAAGGGGTTGGGAACCACACATACACGTCTCTGCCCGGCAAAAACCAAATAACCCAGGCTGACACACTTTACACTCAAATCAATGTAATATGGTCCTTCCAACCCACTCACTGAGCCAGATACACATGGCAATCCACACTCCATTGCCACCATTAATCCCTTAAGGTATTATTATTATTATTATTATATTTATCATTATTTATATAGCACCAACATATTAAGCAGCGCTGTACAATACATAAGAGTGGAGATTCAACACCATATAATACACACAGGTACAGATTATTACACAGGAGGGGAAGGTAGCCGTACATGCATTCATTTTTCCATTCGATTAACCAGAAATCGATCGATCAAAGCAATTGAAGATTTAAGCCCCCCATACACATCTAGATTTTCTGTTCAATCAACTTAAAAATATACATTTGGGGGGGGGGGGGGGGGGGGGGGGGTCAGGGAAATCTGTGATTGATTGTCTGTTTGCCAACTGTAGTAACAGATATTTGATCAACTTTTTTGGGATCGATTGAAAGTGTAGTAAATTTCAATACAACCAATTAAAATTTACCAGCACGTCCAATCCTTTTTCAATCAATTTTCTTCCCAATTTTAATTGTTTTAGGTTGATCTAACCATGTGGGCTGCCATAGATTTTCAATCTATCAACCAAAAAATTGATTGAATTAAGTTGATTGGATGAAAAATCTAGACGTGTATGGGGGCCTTTAGAGATCGCTGACAAGGCGATCGATCAGACAGGTAATTTTTTTTGGTCAATTGTTCAATTATGTGACAGTTTTTCCAGGTAGTGGTGCTATGGAGCATGTGCACAGTGATCAGTTCGGTATCTATTGGTTAGGGATTGATCGTACTGTGTGGCGGACAAGGGATTGATGTTTAGGCACTTTATGTCTATATATGAACGATAGAGCATGAGGTGGTGATGATATCTTGTCCAGCTCAATTGCTCGGCGAATTGATGCAAACTTCTTTGCGCAATCAACTCCCGTTTGATGCTTTGGATGGGGACCAGGGAGGCAATGGAATGGGATTTATGGACATGTTCATTCCATGTTCAACAATTCTTCGAGTGACGAGGTTCATAGACTACTAAACTGGAAATAATAATAAATCATTTATACTCTGACGATTTCCCTTTAATTTTCAGGATGTCACTTTGCACCATGCAATGGTTCGATGAATGAACTGACAGAGGATAACCCTGACACAAAGACAGATAACGTCTCGTAGTCCGAGGACAGGTGGCCATCAGCATCCAAATACCTCCCACCATGGCCTTAAATACGATTATGCTAATCACAGCTATTTCCTGCTCGGTTCCCAGGAATACACGGGCAAGGAGGGTATCACTGTCTTGATGTGGGGAGAGGGGGAGATTCCAGGCGCTGGGGTCTTGTTGTAAAAGTAGTCTCTGAAGGGGGACTGAGGGAGAAGAAGAGGGGACACCGCACCAAATACAAACACCCACTCTGGGGTCAACGAGAGGTTTGGAAGGATTACATGCAAAGGAGAAGGATGGGGATTTGAGGGTAAAATCAAGGGCTCGCTCGAAATTAGGTCAACACTATATATTTTATTTTGTATGTTGTATAGTTTGAATAGTTATTTAACCACACAAATACAGAGACAATTATAATGTGTGTTGGTTTCGCCTATTAAGTAAGTAATTAAATTAGTAACAAGACTCAAATGTATAACATGCTTTAAATACAATTTCTTCTAGTCTTCAATGTAATCTTTACAACATATACACAGAAATATCAATATTAAGCTAGCCACACATGGTACAATTTATCATTCAATCGAGGTTCGATTCGATTTTGTACTTCGATTAAAAAAAATCGAACATCGATGGTCATTTAATCGCAGTTCTCCACATGGGGAGCACGATAATTGAACAATTTCGACTGAAATTAAATCTAAGTAATCGTCGATTGGATTAATGTTTTTTTTTTTTTTCAGGAAGTAGTCATATGTTTATAGCGCACATTGAGATGATTGAATCGAAACAAACAAAACACTTTCAGAAATGTAGTTCCATCATTGACCAATCAACCGAAATTTTCCAACTTGTCCGATCACTTTTCAATCGGCGATTTTACAAAAATCGTACAATGAACTATGTACTATGTGGGCAGTACATCGATTAACGTTCAATCGATCGTTTTTTTCATCGAAAATTGTCGATTGAATGCTAAAATTGTACCATGTGTGGCTAGCTTTAGAGATCCATCACAACAAATAGGAATATCATTCTATTTGGTTTCCTCCAACACCAACGATTAATCCTTCCATCAAAGATTTATTAAAGATCTTCCAAATCCCCAACCTAAATATTCCCAAATCCACGCCTGGTCTCAAAGCAGAAGATCATATCAGAGATAAGTCTGAGATTAAGACCGCACGATCTTACTATATACAAGAGCTGTGCTTTCATTAACCACCCCCCTACCCCAAAATAATAAAACATCCAGATACGCTGGAATGGGGTAACGGGGAAGGATATCTATTAAAGGATTTATCCGATTTCTATGAGAATCCCCAAAAATACCATAATCCTAAATAAAGAGTGAGCGGTTTTGTAATCCAGACATCCCTGACAGATGCCACAACAAGGCTGGTGACCTAACTTTTATTGGTATTTCTTTGTCCTTAAGACCTACCCACCCATCAACAATGACTAGACAATGTCGGAGCATGTAGATGTGCGTGGGAGATAAAAAAAAAACCTATTTAAAGCTACTATGCATGGCTTGACATATTTGTTTTATGATCTCCTGAGTTTAGCTTTACATCTAGCCAATATATATATATATACACACACACACACATAAACAAAATATTTAGTCACTATAGCATAATATATATATATATATTATATATATATATATATATAAATTATGCTATAGTGACTAAATATTTTGTGTATATATATATTGTGGGGATCAGCTCCAAACGGTGCTCCCAAAACAGCAATCGACAAGATTGTTTTCCCTTTAAGGCTCCTGCCCGTGTTTATTTGTGAAACTAATGGCTGCCATACACATGCCGATAAGTGGCCGATTTTTTATCTGACCGACGGGCGTGCGCGCTGCCATAAGCTGCAATGAAGCGGCGTCTTCATCGCAGCTTATGGCCGGCACACAAAGGGTGCCCCAGAATGCAACGGGAGGCTAAACGTGATGAAGTCATCACGTTTAGCATCCCGGAAGATATCGGCGTGTGTCGGTAAGTGTATGCCTAGCATAAGGGCTTGTTTCCATTATACGTCGGGACCCCTACGCTAAGTGTATACGCTTAGCAGGGGTCCCGACGTATCCCACAGACTTTGCCTGCCGGCGGATGGTCTGTTTACACATCCGCCGCTGTAAAGGCTAATACGTTCAGCCTTACACCGGCGGATCGGATTAGCGCAATGAAGACAGACCGAGCAGGTAAGTCTATCTGTTACGTTGGGACCTCCCGAGGGGTCCCAACGCAATGGAAACAAAGCCAAACAGTCCAAATATAACTTACCCTTGCAGGCGTTCATTTTACTCCAAAATAAAAAAGTCCAGAAAATGCCGGCCTGGGCCCCACACTCCTTGTGTTCCCCTGTCTCCAACTTCCATAAGGGGCCCTGGCTCACTGGTCTCTGCTCCCTTTCTGGAGACACACCCCACTCCAATCACCTGTAAACAGGTGTTAGCCCTTTGCGTGTTCCTGGGGAAATAGGAAGGCCCATCCAGTTCCATCCTCCCTATCCCAGAGTTTGGGAACCCATAACCAAAATTAAAAAAAAAAAACTGTCCAGCAGCCAACTGTTGCTGAGCAATACTATTCCAACTCCTTCCAGGATACACTCAATGGGAACACAGCCTGAATGTAGGGGAAATATGCCTCTCTGGCAGGACCCATCCCAGCGGTCCTGTACACACACACACACACACACACACACACACACACACGCACACACATATATATATATATACACATACACACACACACACTTTATTAATATATATTATGCTATAGTGACTGAATATTTTGTGTGTATATACATACATACATATTAAATCTCTTGAGATTAGCTTTATCTCTAGCCATACACCAAACCACAATGGGTGCTGCACACTAGGTCACATTGGTGTAGTAAAGCACAGACTGATGGATACTAGGAACGAGAGTCCGATGCCCCAATGTAAATGCTCTCAAAACAAAAACATCATGCCCCTAATGTGAGTACTTTTACTATAGATCAGAACAGATATAATAAATTATTACATTTGATTTAATGAAAGCAGAAACTCAAGGTTAGGTTCAACAAATTGGCACACTCCTTTCTCTGACATAGGCAAACTACAGCGCAAGGGCCATGTCTGGCCCATTAAGTTTTTTAGTCTCCACCGTTTATTTTTTTTTTACTTTCTGGAAGTATTTGTTATTTTTACTTGAAAGCAGAACAGTAAATTTAAACAGATATTGCACATCCCATGGGACACGGATGCTGGGCAACCATTACAGGCTTTGGTCTGTCCCCCATTAGGGCCTACAAATGAAAGTGTTTGCCCACCTCTGCTCTAAAGGCCCCCATACACCTTACAATCTTTTCATACAATTTCTGTACAATCAAATTTT
>CM070033.1:12321122-12334442 GCA_036250615.1 Ptychadena robeensis | reverse complement strand
GGAGGTCACTATACTACACAGTTGTTGGTAGATCTAATGGAGATTGTATGGATCGATCTTCAGGTATATGGGGGGCTATACACGTCTAAATTTTCTGTTCAATCAACTTAAAAAGACATGCGCGTTACGTCAGCTCAAAAAAAGGAAATTGTGGTAAATTCGGGGGGAACGGCCGGGCATTTGACCTTCAGTATAATCTGCAGATCTCCAGCGGCCTCTGTGCGAGGTAGGCTGCGCGCTCCTGTACAGTTCCAGGCCACGTGCCAGACGCTCTTTATTTAATTAGACAACAGTGTTTTTAATTTGTATCTGGCTAATGACATTACCCTCTGTCCAGCAATTCATACACAAGGAAAAACTCAATAAACTTAAAAGCTTCATTAATTTGAATATGCCCGATGCACGCAAGACGACAATAGAAACTAACATCCACGAAATCACGGCATTCGTCTTCAGGCTTTTCCACTTTATTCTTATATAGTAACCCTGCGGGTAACATTTCTCATAGGGTGACAACGCTCACTTGCTGTATATGGATTTGCAGCGTTGCCACCATAGGAAGCAGAGTACATAAAGGCGTGCGACACTGCCACTTCTCAACTCCAACAGAACATTCTCAACACAGATCACTGGATTTCCAACAGGATCAAAGATTTATCATTGTGCACTAATGATGCAAATACAAAACAACAGACAGACAGACAACACGACAAATCTTTCTAAAGGCCCCCATACACCTTACAATCCTACCATACAACTTCTATACAATCCACTTTTTTTCTACCAAAATCATGTAATATGAGGACCTTTCTAATCCTTCCAATCACTATGAGGGAGGACCCGGCACTACATAGCAGTGATACATACCTTCCAATCACTATGTATTCTATCAGGGAGGACCCGGCACTACATAGCAGTGATATATACCTTCCAATCACTATGTATTCTATCAGGGAGGATGCGGCACTACATAGCAGTGATATATACCTTCCAATCACTATGTATTCTATCAGGGAGGACCCGGCACTACATAGTTGTTGGTAGATCTAAAGGAAATTGTATGGAGTGGCCTAATGTATGGGGGGCTTTAGGTATAGAAATAGGATAGGTGAAACGATGCCAGGCAGTTTCACAGGGCAGAAAAACTTTCATTCAATGCAGTGGTTCTAAAACTGGGGGGCATGGAGGTATTCTGAGGGGAGGGGGGCAGCCAATGTGGCACTTGGATCCTCCATGTTCAGCTGTCAGCCAGAGAGAGGAGAGAGAGAGATCTGCAGAACTCAATTGCCTATTGGCTCTCCCTGCTGTCTAATCTCTTACTCGTCTGGGGATTGCACACGGCCCACCCATCCTCCCCTACCACAGCCAGCCACTCAGACAAGCCTGAGAGATGGGCAAACAGGAAGACAACCAAGGGGGAACTAGCTGTAGACAGTAGGTATTGTGCATGTAGTGTGTGTTTTATCTCTATGTAAATGATTAATGTTTCTGTATAATTGGTCTGTGTGTATATGATGCATGTCTTTGAATGATTGGTGTGTGTGAAAAAGGGAGTTGCATTTTAAATAAAGTTTGAGGGCCATTTCACACTAGCTGCGCTATGGCAATGGTGCATTCCTTCACTGTAGCGGTTCTCAAATTGGGGGGCGCTGACCCTCATTCTTAATCTGTGTTTGAATGGGGAGGGGGGCTCAATAATGTTCCTAAATAGAAAAGGGGGGCCCTGCAAGGAAAGTTTGGGAACCACTGCTTTACTGTTACAGATCGTGCATTAATGCGTTAATAAAACCATGCGTTTCCACATTGCATTCGCCCTCATTTATAACCTGTGTAGTTTGAAGGGAGGGGGGCTTGATAATGTTCTTATAAAGAAAAGGGGGGGGCCCTGCAGGGAAAGTTTGGGAACCACCGATTCAATGTCACAGCTCGTCCTGTCTGCCAGATCAGTTATTTCCAAACTCTTTCTTTTTTTTTTCTTAGCGCCATTCTTACAGCTCAGGAATGCTTCTGGAATTCGAGGGTAGTTGGATACAATGTCAATTCACCGAAAAAATCCCCCTTCTCCCAGATAGTGATTGAAGCACATGTGAAATGAACACGTTCTAAAGAAAGAAAAGGGGAAAAAATAAAAAGGAAGAAATTACATTTTAACCAGAGATATGTGGGGTTGGCAGACGCAGGACGTTGCAACAGAACAGCGTTGTGAGCATCTGTCAGACATCTGTATCGGGGGCTGAAACAAGCGCGTATAACGGCACATGACGGCAGTAAGTGGTCAGCTGACTGATCGAACATGCCGAGGCGTTTCCCGTCACTGGTGTTACCTCCCTCGAGGATGTGGAGGACTGATGGTGTATAAATAGGTACAGCAAATTAAAGAAGCCTCGTCACCTCCCTGTGTGAAGATAAACAAGCCCAGCACACACATAATAGAAATGCAGACCTACTGTATGCTCAATGATCGTCATCCGGAACTGCGCTCGTTCTCTGGCAAAAGTTTTACAATGGGCGCTGTCCAGATAGGCAAGCAAGACTCTCCAGGAACTACAAAAGCCCTACGTAGTTATCTGAAAAGACTGAGCACTAATGCTGGGCATACACGGTTAGTTTCCTGTGCGGCCGATGCCCAGCCGAGCGTTATGACTTCATCGCGCTTCACTCAAGCTTCATCTATATCACTGGTGCAACATCGATATCGCCCATTACTTTGGATAGGGACCCACAGAGCACAAAACCTTCAAAAGCCCTGGATGAGCTGTTACTGTATAAATATGGATCACAGTAGGCCAAAGAATGTAATCAATGAAGCTTGGTTTACCATAAGGCAACTAACTTTACTTAGTATATTTTAAATTGTTGGGGTCTTCCATAGGTCATGTTTGAAATGCAATGGAAGTCACATGATCTGCAACCCCCCCCCCCCACACACACCTTTAGATCACTCCATACAATTTCCTTTAGATCTACCAACAACTATGTAGTGCCGGGTCCTCCCTGATAGAATACATAGTGATTGGAAGGTATATATCACTGCTATGTAGTGCCGGGTCCTCCCTGATAGAAAACATAGTGATTGGAAGGTTAGAAAGCTCCTCATATGACATGGTTTTAGAAGAAGAAAAGTTGATTGTACAGATATTGTATGGTAAGATTGTAAGGTGTATGGGGGACTGAAAGCAAGTGTAACTTTTTAAGTATTTCTGATCTGTTAACAAACCAGCTGGAGGTTATCAGATATAGAGATGTCTATGCGTTGACCAAAAACTAATGTCAAGCATTAAATCTTGGAAGGAAGAGAAGTTCCTCCATAACTGGAAGGCCTGGAAGTGTTTCTCCAGAAATTTCAACCAATGAATTGGGAATGATGGTGGGCATCAGTGGATGAGTTGAACCTTCAGATCAACCAGCGGTAGGGCTTGTTTCCACTTGTGCGGCTGCCGGCCGCGCGATTGCAGCCGCTTAGATTCGCCCCCGCTAAGAACCAGTTGTTAGCTGGGACCATTCACCTCTATGGCCGTGGTCAGTGCTGGGCGGCCACGGAATAGCCCCCTGACCACGGCCGGGGACTAGCCCATTCAACTACATGGGCGCAGTTTCGTCCGCCCTGTAGTCAACCGCAGGCTTCTGCGTTAGTGGAAACAAGCCTTAGGTTCTCCTTATTTTAGTTCAGACATATGGTTAAAAGGGTGGCTGCCATATGGCTCTCTCTCTGTAACTGCAACCCCAATGCTCAATCCAACGGTTCTCAATTTTGAATTGTATTAATCACCCTGACTGGCCCCATTCTATCACTATGGAAGTAAATGAATCATTACAACAAAGCCACCAATGGCAACAAAACGCTCGACTCTCCACCTAAAACTAAAAATTTGGGCAATAGATGCGCCCAAAACTGGAGAACCACGACTTCAGATCTTATCAGACAGTTCGCTGAAACGCCAGTCTGCTTAGCTCAGCAGACAAACGTGCGGCCTATTAATAGCTGGGACCTCTCTGGATTGCTGAACTTTTTTTTGGCATTTGGGCAAAGTTCTCATGCTGCACGGTTATCAACGTCACTGAGAAAAGCCCAGAATCCATCAGACGGCAGCGAGGCCAGAACTCCAGCCAAGAGTCACTTCTTGGGAATCCAGATCCTACAGTTCTGAAAGGGAACCTCACAAGTCGCAATGGCAGAGAATGTCAAGATGAGGTCTCTGATGTAGACTGGAAAAGGCGAAGCAGCCAATAGGAATTCATCATTCTGATCCCAATAGTAATTACCTGTATTCCAGGATAGGCATTCTTTTAGTACACAAGAGTTTTGTGGATTTCTTTAATATCTGTGAGGAAATTTGCCCCTAAAGGAACATAAAATAAAAAGACTGATCACTACAGCCCTCCCTTCTTTTACTGGGGGGGAAGAGGGGCGGGGCATAGCTAGAGGCTGGGAGGGACAAGCAGGAAGCCAACCATGGAGGAACTAGCTGCAGACAAGTGCACGTAATTTGTGTCACTCTGTGTTTATCTGTGTGTCTGTCTCTATGTGAATGATCGATGTCTCTGTGTCATTGGTGTGTGTCTATATGATGCATGTCTCTGCATGATTGGTGTGAAAACCATATAAAGTTGTATTTCAAATAAAGTGTGAGTGGCACTTCACACTAGTACACGATACTGCAATGCAACGTAAATGTGTGTAATGACCCTCAGTCAGAAACTGTGAAGTTTAAGGGGGGGGGGGGGGGCTTGATAATGTTCTAAAAAAGAGAAAGTTTGGGAGCCAACTCTTCCGGTCTTGCTCCCTCCACCAATCCACGCTCAACCCCTCCAGTGTCACCAGATTCAGATCTGGCTGGCTGACGGGCGTAAGGGTACTTGCAAAGGTAGGTGTCAGCAGTCCACTTTCCCAATTCCACAAGCACCAGGCCCGCCATGGGGCGGCGTCACAGGATTTTGATAGTTTTAACAAGGTACGTTTTTTATCCTCTGAACAGTCTTCTAGAAAGCAGATGTGGAGGTGGTAGGTCCACTTTAAGACACTTTTGATGCTTCAGAGGCCTCATAGTGTGGAGTGTTTATGCTTAATATTAAAGGTTTTTCCCTGGAGTTCA
The DNA here is from genome assembly GCA_036250615.1 of Ptychadena robeensis. Lineage (NCBI taxonomy): Eukaryota > Metazoa > Chordata > Amphibia > Anura > Ptychadenidae > Ptychadena > Ptychadena robeensis. The sequence continues at coordinate 12,329,349 of CM070033.1, read as the reverse complement.
GTTTTTCGGGCCCACAAGAAAACTATTGGTAGGGGTTAGCAGCTCTGTCAGTCATTGCCTTTGCCTCATTACGATGAGCCACCCTCTGTCTAAAGGTCCCCACACACGTAGTGAGCGGGGACCGACAGATGAGTATGGACAGGCACCCTTTGTGTGCCAGCTGTTAGTTTGGACGGGGATGCCTCTCCCTATTCAAACTAATGGCATTGGCCAGAGACATGTCCGTTCTCTGGCTGACCGAGTTTTGGGGCGACTGGGCTCTGTCGCCCCATATGGGCACCCGCGATCCACGTCCGATTTTGCCGCCGACCATGGAACTCTGACAAGGATAATCTAAAATGTTCAGGTTGTATCAACATAGGCATCATGGCCAAAACCAGATAGAGCCTTAAGCTGGCCGTACATAATTACCAAACGATCATTTGTCGAAAAGATGTGGATCACCTTTGGGAATCGAAACCTGGCCCAAACCTGTGGATCCAAAATCCCTGACATGTCAGATCCCGGTTTCATCAATTTTTCTTTTTCTCCAGATTGACGAACGATTGTTTGGGAATTGAACACAGCCAATCAAAATGCTACATCGACAAGTGTATGGCCAGCATTAGAGGTTCTTACGTTTCCCCGTTTATTAAAAAAGAAGAAAGTTCCAAGACCAACACCAAGCATTAAACATGAAGAGTCCAAGGTGTCTCCATATTAGGTGGGGGAGGTATTTCACCAGGTCTTTCAAATAAAGTTGGAGGTGCATGATGAAGGTAGGTATCAGTGGAGGAGTATAATCCTGCCAATGGTAGGTTCTCCCTAATTTAATGAAGACATAAAGGTTGTTTTTTCAAAATTCCACTGTTAACAGGAACCTTCTGGTCATTAAATAATGACGTGTTGATGACAAAGCTCTTCTTCCATCACAGCTTTTAATTTCTCAAGATAGGGCAGCACGTCCCATTTCCAAAGTACACAAACTGCAGCCACGTCCGTGATAGATGTGACTGGAAAAACAAGTGAAGTCACAGCTCTGCTATAAAAATAAACTCTGAACGAACAAGGGGACAGCGAGGGATGCTATCGAGGCACATTCCTGCCCCCGCCCTCCATTCCCCCCTTACATATGTGTAAATATTTAAATGGCCTGTGGAATTTGCTCAGGACACATGTTTACAGGTACTCGCGGCGCGGGGTATAATGGGCCCTGCTTGTCAAAGTTGTCCAGCTGCCAGAGAGGTATGAATGACGGCCTTCTGTGCCCAGTCCTGAACTCCGGGCCGCAAACCCTGAACTCCGACGCTTGGAAACATTCCTGTGGCTGGGCAGTGAGACTACATCATGAGTGACTCCATTTTGTCCTCTTTTTTTATTTTCATTGGGTGGAGTCAGGAAGCTGCTGGCGTGGTACAAGAGAGCGAGTGTGCCCACAAGACAAGCACCCTACTGTCAGGGCCGGCATTTAAATTGGCCATCAGCGATTATATACGCTTCAGTTTAAAGCGCCCAAAAATATGATTAGCATCTCTGACTCTGAACTTTCTGAAAATGGCGCTTTTGTGTCACGGAAACAGAATGACGGCGATGACGCCCAACAAGTGTATTATGGAAAATATGCCTCTGAGGAGGATTCTGAAGGACATTTAACTATCTGCAGACCTTTGACTTTATTCTGCTTTGATCCTCCAATATTGAATGATATACAGAGCCGACATCTGAGGAGAAAAATATGAGGCCTGCTCATGCCGAGCCATTCACAATGTTGTGAAGGCAAAAAGTATTTTTCATTGGTGACAGCCTACATATTTGCTTCTGTAATAATTGCCTATGTAGAAAACCTATGCAGCCTAAGGGCTTGTTTCCATTGTACATTGGGACCCCTCCGCTAAGCAGGGGCCCGACGTATCACACAGACATTGCAGAGGCTGAACATACTCGACTAAGTTCAGCCTTACATCGGCGGAGCGGCTCGGCGCAGTGAAGACAGAGTCTCTGCCGAGCAGGTAAGTCTATCTGCTACAATGGGGACCCCCGCTAAGCATATACGCTTAGTGGAGGGGTCCCGACTTAATGGAAACATAGCCTTAGGCACAGAAACACATAGCAAATGTGCTTTTGTTGAGATATTATTCCAACTAGTTGTTATGTAAATTCATTGCAAAGCCCCTAAACATGGTATTATCACCAAAATTGCTGAAGATGGGTTGTGGGAAAACATCGCTTCGGGTTATGTAGTTGCATAAATTAAGTTCAAAATTAAAACTTAATTTGAACCTAATTTCTGCAAAACTACACATGCTCAAGCAATATTAGAGGTTTTGCAATTGACTCCCTTCTTAACTCGAGTATAAGATAAATTTAAGTTCACCTCACAGTATATACTCTAATGTGTATGTATATATGTGTGTAAATACACACACATGCACCCTGTTTCCCCTATGATAAGCCTTCCCCATCAAATAAGCCACCCCCGATTTTTACCATACCGGTTGAATCAAAAACAAAAGTGAGTCAGTAAAGGGGAAGGGGACAATGATTGGCACAGAGTGATCAAAGGGTACAATGACTGGCACAGAGTGATCAGAAAGGGGACAATGTTTAGCACAGAGTGATCAAAGGGGACAATGACTGGCACAGAGTGATCAAAGGGGACAATGATTGGCACAGAGTAATCAGAAGGGGACAATGTTTGGCACAGAGTGATCAGAATAAGACCTAGGGCATATTTTGGAGTTTCAAAAAATATAAGGCAGTGCCTTATCATCGGGGAAACAGGATATATATATACTGCTCAAAAAAAACAATGGGAACACAAAAATAACATACACACACAAATATATGTAATAAGAAAAAGTTCCATCACTTGCATAATGCTATGGAAAAAACTGATTTCACAGTATTAGATCAATAAATGCGTTCCCTCCACATTTTCCTAGACCACCCCTTCACCCATTGGCTATTCACAGAACACCATTTGTTTTAGGGAGGGGGGGGGCCACAGGGAGGGGGGGGCGAGACAACACAACAGGGGTAAAGGCCCCCCACACACGTACCAAGTGGGGGCTGACAGAGCAGGTCCGATCAGCTTTGGAATATCTCCCTCTAGCCAGGGACCCGTGGCGCAGGGGTCCATGACGGGGGTGGGATGCCCGAAGAACAAGGAGCCAATCGGTGGAGAGCGGCGAAGCAGGTGACTGAGCCGGGGGGCGGAGCCGCGCGGGCATAAAACCCGGCGGCGGAACCGCAAGACCCACTCTTCGCGTCAAGAATCCAGCGAGTCCCACCCTCCCTCCCCTTTTCTTTTGTTTTCTCTTTAGGAGCAGAGCCGGCTGGTGTCCGTTTATTGCCGCAGCAGGCGGATTCCGGGCAGTGTCCAGAAGATTTTCAGGTTTTAAAAGCCAGTTTGGGGGAGACGTGCCGATACCAAGGCAGTCGCCAGGAAGAAAGCGTTGAATTGAGCTCTTGCTGGGGTCAATGACCCATCCGGTTGCAGGGACTCTGAGGGGTTCAGAAGGAGTCAATTCTAGTGGGGAGCAGTCACCGGACAGAATGACAAACCCTGGTGGGCGGTGCCGTATCGGTGATCACGTGGGTTGGGGACACTGCCCAGGGGATCTTTCAAGTTTTTGTTTATCTTCTGTTATTTTAAATAAAGCTGTGGCCAATTTTATCCACAATTTAAGTCGGAAGCGGTGTCCACATCAGTAATTGGGCGTTGGGGGGCTGACCGTTTACAGTAAGGTAGTGTGATGGTAAGAGTGTGTACTAACAGCATCTTCTAAGTCATCCCTGCCCAGGTCAAGCAGCGTGATGACGTCCTCACGCTGCAGTCCCGAGCTGACAGCATCGGCCGGCACCCTTTGTGTGTCGGCCGTTAGCTTCAACAAAGATGCCGGTCTTCATTGAAGTTAACGGCATCGGCCTGAGATTATCGGACATGTCCGCACGCCCATCGGTCGGCGGCAAAATCGGCCGCCGCTCGGTGCGTGTATGGCAGGCTTTACTCTCCTATCCATAAGTATGGCACTATGAAGGGGACAAAATTGTGGAGGCGATTCAACGTTTACACTTGAGAGGTAACATTTGTTCACATAATGGAGATTAAACTTCCCTTTATGTTATAATTGGATGAGGATGAAAAATGTCCAAAGTCGCTCCCACAAACATAAGCAGCTGTGATCCAGGAGACACGAAGCAAGTACGTCCTGGGAAATGCAGCTTCATTTTACATCAAAAGGGAAGTAAATCCGTCCTGATCCCTTAAAGATCCATTCATTGGATCAAACAATTCTATATATCCCTGAGCAATTAGAACAGTGGGTGTCATTAGACAAACATCATCCAAATTTAAAGGGAACCAGCAGCGTATTGTATCTTTTATAATCCTTGAAACAAGTTAAATCAGGTGACCATGAAATATGGTTTATTATATTTACTCCCTAGAATTGGTACTACAAGCAAATGTGAGAAAGCAGCTGAAGTCCTGGTGAGCAGCTGCTCTGCTAAATATGACCTAAATCTCCCTTCCCCTCCTTTCCCCCAGATAACAGAGTGGAAAAAGTTTAAAAAAGGCCGCCAGAAAGTTAAACAGGCTTTCCCATTTGAAAGCCCAGCATGAATTTTAACCTTTTCATATTGAAAAGCCATATAATGACCATCATTGAAGGTGACAAAAATCCAAAGTGCCCCAATATAGCAAAACATTTTATATTTTCTAAATATTTCTATACCAAATTTATATCTGTGGACCCCATTTAACCTGGAAAGAAACATATCCAGACTATTATTGTTACCTTCACTGGTGGTACATTCCATAGCGCATGCAAGTCTTCCTACCTTGAGGTAAGGATCAGGTGTGAGCAAAGGCCCCTTTGTCCCCTTTTTGAAAAGATGCTCCCCTCCACTTGTTCTCTGCATTGAGTGCACATCATGCCTAGGTGTCCAAATATTGCCTGGGGGACAATGCAGTGGTGTGATCATGACACTGTGGGCGCATCCTCATTGCGACAACAGGAAGTCTCTAGGAATTTTCTCTGCTGATAGCAATGAATGAGGAAATTTAGCGATAACAATGTCCCTGTCCCTTCCTTTAACATATCACCACCATCATTAATGATGCTGGTGATCATTATTAATGATCATTATTAACCATTATTCAATCAATCATTATTAACCATCATTAATGATGCTGGTGATGCATGGAACTGGCACACCTATAGTAAGTCGACCTTTACAAGCTCTTGGTCCTTTAGGCTTACAGCACTGCCAAGCTCCTTCCAAGTAAATACAGGTATACAGCATGTCACAGCAGTATACGCATATTGGAATTGCAAGTGCAGTGAATATATTTCCTGCTGTTCCCACAGTCACTGTGAAGGGGCTGGATATCGCATTGTGATGTTTACAAGACATCTGGCGCATGCAAAGTGACTGTGGGAACAATAGGTAATATATTCACTGCACTAGCAATTACATTTCCATATACAAAATTGCACAGTTGAAAGCCTAAAAGGAGTCTCTCTCTTATTTTTTCACCCTTACTTTCCTCTCCAAAAACAAGGTCCAGTGTTTCTTATTGTGTGCGCCTTAGCATGCGGAGTCCAATTTAATGTCATCCTTTCATTGCAAATGAGACGCTCGACCCCAAACCAATCATCGTTCATAATCAGGGTGGATTTGATTTAAATCAAACCGATTTAAATCATGATTTAAATCACTAGTCAGTAAGGCTCGATTTAAATCAAACTGATTTAAATCAATCATTCTTCCTGGTTTAAGTTTAATATGCAAGTAGATGAAGATTTTTAGAATAACAACTTTTCATATTAGTTTTTTTTATCCCCAGTTTAGGTAAATCAATCATATTTGGAGAACTTTTCTGTTGAACTTAGTTTTGAGAACTGCAAAAGTAAACCAAGCATCTGTGATAATATCTTGCAGCAGAGAAACTGCCCAATAATCTCACAGAAACAGACAGAAGGTGATGATGGCATAAGCACATCACCCAAATTTCCCCTTGAATAGACACGGTTGAGGGGACACAAAAGCAATACATTGATTATACACAGTGCCAGAAATGAAGTAATGACCATCATATCAATCAGAAACAATGCACAATGTTGCGGATGTACATATCTCTACATGTGCTTAGACAATTAAAATAGTCCAAATGTCGCAAATGTTACCCCAACAGTTTCATTAAAGACTTCTTCAGGGGGTACGATATGTCATTTCATTGGCCAAATCTACATAACACGAACAGCCAACACAAGGTGATCAGTCATATTGAATAACCAAATCGACATAAAAGTGGACACAGACCCTCAGGGGTCACTCACATCCATAGTACCATATAGGGGAAAGATCTGATTTCTGAAGATGGCGTCCCCGCTGGGGATCTGCGTACAAGACCGACCCAAACCATCAACTGATCATGTTTACATAAGTAAATGTATTAAAAATCTTTCGGTCTTCTTGTACGCAGATCACCATGGCATTTATGCGGTTAAAATCTGTCTGTCTCTCTGTTCCCCACTGGTGTCAGTGCAGTGGGGACACCATTGCGCATTGTTTCTGATTGATATGATGGCCATTACTTCATCTTTTGCTCTGTGTATAATACATATATTGCTTTTACATATTGAGTGGCCCGTCCCCTCGCCCTTGTCTATTCAAGGGAAAATTTGGGGTGATGTGTTTATGCCTTCTGTCTATTGTTTTTGGGATGATGGCCTCTATACATCTGAGAGTGGAGTTTTGTTCATTATAAAATCTTACAAACACCTCTGGAAGAGCCTGACATTGTGAATGGATTCATGGAATTTTTTTACCACAAAAAATTCAACATATACAGCCTTATTCTACATAATTACAAACTAATCTTTATTTCATCATGGAATAACCTTGGGATGGTAATATATTTTCCTCAAAAAGCATTTTATTTGTAAAAAATTCAATTTAAATCAAAAAAATCCGAATTTTTTTTAAATCATCGATTTTTATCCACCCTGTTCATAATACAATAGACGATGAGAAGGGTGGCACCAAGGCGGTATACAACATGCCAAAATATCAGTTAGAAATCACACGGGCTACTTCCGTGTAACAGGTGACACTCATGCCCCGGCTCTGTCATTTAATAACCGGCCGTGAGCACAGCCTATTGTTCAAACACAGGCGGCTATCTTTGTGTACATGACATCACCTACTGCACATTCACTAACACTCGTCTAATGTCACTAGACAGCTACTTTCCCAGCGGTGCCAAGTTACATTCAAGTAAACAAAAAAAAAAGTTTTCTTAAAAGGCCAGTACCTAAAACAAAATTAAACTTGTAAAAAACATGTGAGATAGATGCTACTGTGTTGAAAAGCTAAGGCGACAAAGCGTTCCATTACGGCTATATTAGGATTTGGAGATAAATGCCAAAAGAGGTCAAAAAAGGTTAAAGCATTGGGTTAGGCCCAGGGTGTTTTTCCCACAATACGATTATGTCCCGAGGCCCAATGCGCCCATAATCATGACTATGCGCGCCCCCAACAACATTTCTGATAGCACTCACCTCCACCCAACACTGACCCATACAACCCCCCCCCCCCCCCCCCCCCCCCTGACCTGCTGTACGTTTTCACCACCAAGGACCACCCCCCGGGGTCAACATGGGGTCACAGGCAATAATTTTGCATAGGGCCCCCAAATAAACTGCCCTGGTTAGGCCCCATAATTACGAGAACACAACTTCATAATTATTTGCAGAACTATATAAAAACACACAAGAACAGGCTGAAGATGACATTTCTCACCAAACCTGCGTCCAAGCGTTCTCCTTTAAATGAGAATATCACCCTTGGTCTTCCGCCCCGCCACCCCCCACCCACCCAGAAGATGCAGATTCACGGCCAGGAATGAGCCAGCAGATACACAGTGTAATTTCCAATAATAGGAGCGGATTCTGGCTGCGCCGTGCTGTTACTTTTGGCTGGACATCCACATTCCAGCATGAGAGGATGCTGCGTCCAGTGCGCGCCTCTCTCCCAAAGCCGGCATCACATGACTGACTGACACCCAAAAGGTCAGGGTGACAGGGACACTCCGTGTCACAGGGATGGAAAACATAAAAGTGGACCTGTCAAAGTCACCCGTTTATGATTCCAGGCCTTATAACCCCTTTCCATCAGAAACGGATCAAAGACACATCTCAGGGGAATATGGGTATCTGGACTTCAATATGTCCCAAATGTA
>CM070033.1:12284352-12321022 GCA_036250615.1 Ptychadena robeensis | reverse complement strand
TTCCTTTTCTTTTTGATTTGTAAAATTTCCTGAAACTCTAATAAAAATGATTAAATACGAGAAACAGATCTTAGCTTTCTGTCTGGCCAGTGAGTATTAAAGATTAGAAACTTGTCATGGACCGGTCATAAAGAAATGTACCTGGTAATATGATTTAGTATGGGCAACTCTCCTGGTTAATTAATGGCGGAATAACCAGGGGAGCTGACCTACAAAATGATAGCACCTGGTTAATTTTTTCATTACATGTCCATGACAAGTTTCGATCTTCAAAGCGGAGATATATTTCATGAACATAGAAAAAAAATTCTCATATTGATGGTCAAATTTAAAAACGTTGATGATGACCATGGATCATGTCTGCCCAATGGGGCTCCACCATCAGCAGAGGTGATAGTGACAGCAAAGGAGCACAAATATGAGCTTCCACCCAATCAACTGATGGTCAGACATGATCCATGGTTTTTAAATTTGGCTGTGAAACATAGACAAAAATTATCATGTTATGTCCAACACTAACAACAAACATTAAAATTTGGGTAAGTGCTCGATTGACACCAGTAGTCTTCCTTTAAAATTCTTGATCATTGCTGTGTGTGGTCAGAATTAGGGTAAAGCTGGCCATACACCTTTAGATCTCTGTCAGATATCCTTTAGATCTACCAACAACTACCCTGTTTCCTCTATGATAAGCCATCTCCATCAAATAAGCCACCCCCATTTTTGCCCAAAATGTTAAAAAAAGCTCCCATCCCCCTCTGCAAACAAGACACCCACCGATTGCCCAAATCTCCCATTCGGGTGGTACAATGGGTAACTGTGTGCTTCTCTGTGCCTCTGCCAGGGCTGGCTGCAGTGCAGGCAGGACAAGCCAGCTGACGATCCCTGCCGTAACGGAGTCTGTTACCCAGCCGTACCGGTAGGACCCAAAAAATGTGAGTCAGTGAAGGGGACAATGATTGGCACAGAGTGATCAGAATAAGACATCCCCCTGAAAATAAGACATAGGGCATATTTTTTTAAAACACAAAAAATATGCCCTAGGTCTTATTTTCATCTGTGACAGATAAGACAGTGCCTTATCATCAGGGAAACATGGTGTGTAGTGCTGGGTCCTCTGCGATTAAACACAGGTAGACTTGATGGTTTAGAAAGTCCCTCATATTACATGGTTTTGGTAAAACAAATGTAGATCTAAAGGAAATCTGACAGAAATCTAAAGGTGTACATTCAGGTATGGAAGAGGGGCATTAATTTCCCTCAAAGCATGACAACCTCCAGGCTCCCATGGCTGCTCCTCTACGAGTACACACCACCCGTAACAAGACACCACATCGGAAGTTACCTGCACACAGCAACACATCTGCCAGGCGAAAAAAACTTTCGTTTCTCACCTAACAGATGTCTATTCCTGGAAAGGAAATCTTTCAGCGGAAACAGGATACGCTCACACGAGGTGACAGACAGAACTAGGCTGCTGAATCTGATCTGAACCAGTTAGATGTTCTCCAACCTCCACCATCTCATGTTCTGAGGAGACCTCAACAGACAAAAGTACACAGTTATTTTCTACTGTGATAAATATATCTGTTTTGTATGTGATGGTTAACATCTCACTGTTGTGGCCAACGCAGCCACAAATACTGCAATCTGATGGTTACAACCCAGTAGTTTAGTCTATTGAACACAAGGAGGTAAATCTCCTAGTCCAGTGTTAAATGGTCCTCAATCTGAAGCGGTGCAGGGAAGGTTTGGGACCCCTTATCCTAGTCTAACTATTTTTGATTGGACAGGTAATGTTCTCATGTTTGGTCATTTGGTTCCTTCCAAATTATAACTAAAGCCCCCCATACATGTCTAGATTTTCTGTTCAATCGACTTAAAAAAAACTATTTTTGGGTCAGAGAAATTGGTAAATGATTGTAATGGTTGCCAACTGTAATAACAGATATTTGATCAACTTTTTTGGGATCGACAAGTGTAATGAATGTCGATACAGCCAATTAAAATTTACCAGCACATCCAATCATTTTTGAATCAATTATTTTCCCAATTTTAATTGTTTTAGGTTGATCTAACCATGTGGGCTGCCATAGATTTTCAATCAATAAACAAAAAAAAGTTTTTTTATTGAATTAAGTTTATTGGATGAAAAATCTAGACATGTATTGGGGGGTTTGGTATGATCCAAGTACAGGAAGGTCTGATCTCTGTGCCTCCCTATTGACTAAACCTCTGGAAGCCTGTGAAGGCCAATTCAGGTCATAGTTTATCGTGAGCTAGTGAAGTCAATGAGACCTTTCCATCCAACTGGCTATCTCAAAATGATATAGAAGGTAGCCAGCTGGTTGAGTAGCGAAACCTCTTCATTAGCAAGTCCAATGCTTTGACATTTTACTACAAGATATGAAGTTATGGAAGGCTGATTTGGATCAAGCCTGCCCTCTTCCTCTGAGTGGTAGGTTCTTAGGAACCTAAAGGCCCCCATACATGTCTAGATTCAAATAAATTTTGGTTGATTGATTGAAAATCTATGGCAGCCCACATGGTTACATCAACGTAAAACAATTTTTTTATTTTAACAATTAATAATAAATTGGGAAAAAATTTATTAAAATTTTCCAGCATGTCCAATAGTTTTTCAATCAGTTGTATTGAAATTAAACCTTAACGCTTTCAGTCAATTGAAATCAAATATCGGTTACTACAGATCAGATGGAATTATAAAATGTCTACAAGTTGTAATGAATCTCTGAGCGAAATTACGAGGAACACCCTTCCACCACCTCATACCCTCTTGTTTAGACATCTCTAAGGCAGGCAGGGAATCTGTATTTGGAATATTGACAGAAACCTTACCAGATCTCATAATTCTATAGTAGACTGGCCCCTCAGATATTGTTCATAAGAGAGCTTCTTGGACCTACAGGACCCACATCTCGCCACCTACATCATCATAGGATTTTGACAGCAAGATGGTAAGGGTCCCCCATATACTGGTCGATACTCGCTCGATCAATTATATCACCACACTGTGCCTAAGCGTTTGGATGGCTATCTACTTTTCACCATGTTGGTTCCCTGTTCGATCACGCTTTCTTCGAGTGGGGTTGATTGATCCCATTTGAAGGTGGCCGCGTTCGATTCATGAACAATCGATCAACACGAACGCACATGCTGGTTGATTGCTCGTAAATGACATGGGTATGGCCACATTAAGTGAGGGCAAGTTGCTGCAGCAGATTATAGTCCATAAACCTGTTGCAACCTAATTCACAAGAACTTGTAAAGGAATATAAAGAATAATTACGTACATAGTGATCTCCCTGAGAATATATGAGAGCGGGGACGTCCGTCACACGTTCCAGAATATACAATAACAAAAGACGCCAGGGTATGAGAATGCTTTCCTTCTGACGCAACAAACATGATCAATAAAATTATTTTAGTCTCAAGCTTTATATCACGGGCAGGAGAGGAGCAACTGGGCGGTACATAATTCTAGAGGAACGGCTGTGTGAGAGTAAAACTAGATGCAAAACGTATTTTAGATGTGGCGGGAGGGGGACCAGAACAACGGTCAGGTGTAACGCCCCCATAAACACATCTATTGACTAGCAATTGCTCCGTAAATGCCCTGAAACCGTAAGGTATACCGATACTGGTTCAGTGTTACTGGTTTAGATCCTGACCACTACAGTCACTGGAGAGAACATTCAGGGGAAACCCGAAAGTCTTGGCTGCCACCAGAACAGAAATAGAACGGAGAACTTACAATAAGAATAAGTGTTACAGGGAAAACTGTCTGAAGGGGATCTTACTCACTTCCTGTTGAGTCTATAGGACAGGAAGTGAAGGAAAATGAAGGCAATGAGACACGGTTGACAATTAATACAATTCTGGCACTGAGATTATTCCTCTCAGCATCAATTATAGATCCTACGCTATTCTGCTAAATGCGACCTTCCTCTCCTCCTTCAAATTGTGCCGATGAGTATAGGCAGACTTTGGAAAGGCGGCAGTGCCAGAACATCTGACCTATACTTCAAACTGGGATTTTCGGCCACCCTGAAGATAAGACCACCAACATAACAGCTAGAGTCCTTCAACAAGATGACCAAATACCTCTATATCATTAGAAGCAAACTATCATAAGATAAAGGGATAGGATAAAAAAATATTTTATTATTATTATTAAAGCCCCCCGTACACCTTAAGATCGATCCAGACAATTTCCATTAGATCTACCAACAACTGCGTAGTATAGTGGCCTCCCTAAGAGAATACATAGTGATTGGAAGGTTTAGAAAGATCGTTATATTACATGGTTTTGGTAGAACAAAATTTAATTGTACAGAAATTGTATGGAACAATTGTAAGGCGTATGGGGGCCTTAACTCACTGACCAACCAACCAGTGAATTGAGGTTATTTAGATTGAGTTGTGCATGAATTGTGCATTTACATTATTATTCTGCATTGCATTCAAAGAAAACTATGTGACACATTTCTCCTCCCACATGTATATGGGTACTTACATGGGTAAGTTGTAAAATGTGTCCCTCCATAAGTTGGTCAGTGGGTTCAGAAGATGGGTACTGTTAGTATGTAGAGCAGTGATGGCGAACCAGAAATACATAACCTATATGGCCATTTAACCTGAATACTGAGGTTTTAGTTTAAGCAATGGGAGCAGCAGGTTATATTCCAGTAATGGACGTGGTTACCAATAGCATGTCCGTTACTGGCCAAAAATCCTAACACAGCCGCAGTGTAAAATAGCGCTAAAAATGTTTACATTTGAAATTTTTTCCCTGATACAGGAATGAGGAGAAAGCAAGAAGCTCAGAAACCCCACGGGATTTCAGATAAACTTGCTGCGTCCTCCACGCCATGGCAGCGTCATTGCTGTATATTCATTAACGGACAGTTGCCAGACCGTGGCTGTGCTTTTTATGATGCCATTGTAGTCAAGTTGACTAGTCGTGATGACGTCATCGCATATATGGTAAGAAACACAATTGTCCACCAACGAAAGTTCTCTGTAACATGAACAGTCAACAAGACAATAAAACAAAAGTCTAAAAAGGCTAATTCCTTGAATTTCCTCGTAAATGATCAGTATGGCCACAAGATGGTACTGCGGTCTGTTTACATTTCACCAGCCAGAGTCCAGCTCCACAATACCATGTCACCCCGAGCTGAAAAAATCACCTCCCGTCCCCACAAATCACAGACAGACATGTGATACACAGTCTGTCTACACATGCCAACAGAGAGCTGTGCGTGCAGTCTTGGGCATGCATGCCATAGGTTCGCCCTCACAAAAATAGACACATGCTAAAGTTTCAGCCCTGACACTCTTCTGGAACTAAGACCTCCCTCCTGGCACTGGGCTTTTGCCTCGGCTAGAGGAATATAGAGTGAATATTGCATGGTCCGTGGGCCCCCAATCATACCCCTGGAAGTGTGTATTAGATATGAATACTGTCCTATAGAAAATGGTTTTTGAAGAAAACAGAGGACTCCTGGCCTACTTTGTCATTGTTTTATATATTGACAAAGTTTCTTTACACTACATCCTCAACCTCCCATTCTCACAACCCAGCATCCTATACAAAACACAGATGCTAGATTTTCTATCGCGGATTTTAACATATGTCTGAAATCTGGTGACAGCCGAGCACAATGAACACAAACTTTATGAAAGCAAACAAACAGCGACAATCTGGCGCAACATAACTTCCGTCAGACAGATACCGATGTCAATGATTGTTGCTATAAATGAGATTGGAAAGACATGCTTGTGGTATTGTATGCTTCATGAAAACATTTTGTGTTCAGCGTGATAGAAAAGCGTTATGCTTGGTGCTACTGACCTGCCACCAGCCAATCAGTGACCTCCATACATGCTATACTCCATACATGATCCGGCTCATTGTGCTACTTCTCTGGATCCTACCCTGAGCTCTGCTGTAAAGCAAGGGTGCAACCCCGCCCCCAATAAAAAAAATGCTTTTTAAAAAACGAAGCATTTCCACATGTGTCTTTTAGAACTCCCTGCTTCATGCATTTTGCCATCATAACACTTTGTATATTCTTTTATGTCTATGCTTGTGTCAACAAGGCATCATGGATGTATTTGCGTGACACGTCCATGATGGCCATGGATTGCCCGCGTTTTCAACATGGTGTTGAGGCCACATTCTGCTGAAAATGTGACAAAGCGTAGTGGCTACGTCTCTTGTACGCATCCCATTCATTTTAAACTCTCTAGCGTTATGCCCGAAGCCAGTACGGGCGTAGTTTGATCTTGAATCAAACTGCGCCCGTGCCGTGATGGGGCGTAACCGCTGGCTCTCCGTGTGCCTGCAGCATTCTACAGAGCTGCAGGCACACAGAGCCTTTCCGGCCCCGTGTCTTCGTCATCGGTGACGCCGAAAGGAGCGGGGGGAGGGCGGCGCCATAGACCTCCATGGTGAGGCATCGCTTCTAATCGTCCAATTGACATCGGCAGTGTGTAGAGGGTCGGGGGGAGAGACGGCAATCACGGTGGAGTACTCCGCCGCGATTGCCCGAGAAACGGCTTTTCGTGCCAATAAAAAAAACACTAGGGAGATTAAATGGGTGCTACCGGCATTTTGAGCGCGTCTCTTCCAAGAAGGTTAGCCGCATTTTTGGCAGAATGTAGTGGAGCCTCATCCACATTCAACTGTTGGGTTTTGCACTGGGTTTTGTCAGACCTATATACCTCCTATACGCAGAGCAGGTAAGTCTATGTGCTATGTCAGGACCCAAGCACAAAGACAGCATAGGGCCCTTTACCACTACATTGTGTTACCATAACTATTAACAGATGGTAGATAAGTTTCCATAGGAGCAACTATTTTTGCGTCCTCCCAGTAGCTACTCTGGCAAACTGGACATTTACAACCTGGAACCTAGAAGGATACTCAACAATGGACTTCAAACCAGGAACAATATCATACTGAGTGAACTGGTGAAAAAAAACCCCGTGCCCCAAGCCAGGTGCTCACCCACTACAAAGTGACAACTCGGGACAAAAGACCAAAGAGGACTCATCTGACATTTAGAGTTACCAGAAAATTGGCTTATATCTAAGACTATTGATATCTCGTGTATACTTCCTGACTAAGCAAAAAATTGAATATGAGAAACATGTTGAATGAACTGGAGAGATCCTTAGTCGTTTGATGAACTGGTGATGTGATAATAACATTGTATTGATTTTTTCATGTATACTTTATTGTACTAATTATACTAGAATAAATAATTTCTTTTAACGAAAGTTTACTTTAATGGTACTGCCTGAAAAGTCCCTCAATCCCCTATCGGCCCGATAGGGGAAACATACTATCCTTTTTTTTTCTTTGACTTTGTTGGGATGTGGCAAACCAACCAAAACTGTGAATAAGTTCCCTTAAAACCCTTAGAAGTTTCCATAGGAAGCCTGTTCTACCAATCATATTTGTGTGAGCAGCGTTTTGCACCATAGCAAAAATTATAGTACTGCAGCCTAAGCTTCTCCCACAACACATTGTTTTGTGTACCGGCAATATTGACGCAACAATGTGCGTTGCTGGTACACAACTCTATACAGCTGGTGTGAAATGGCCCTTAAGCTGGAAATACCTGCATAGATATGGGCCAGATCGATGGCCACTTTGAGTGCCGTGCGCTCTCACAGCCATCTATCTGGCCCATATCGAAAACAGGGATATCGGTACCCACTCGAAAACAGGGATATCGGTCATTGTCTTTTGCTTTGTATGGTGACCACGGGGTTTCCATGCAAAGCATCGTTGGAGCTGCGCGCCCAGCTCCTTCGATGTTAGGCAGCAGCCCTATGGTGTAATCGCACTGCTGCAGGGTACCTCGAGTGGCTCGTATATCCAGCTGTGTGTTCCCTGCTTTAGACCTATAGATATATCTAAAGTGAAATAAAGGATCAGCACCTCATTTCTCAGGTTTACATACACTAACCGCTGAGCCGGCACATTCACCGACACAAAATAAAGCTCACATTACTAACACTGCAAAGTCAAAGTGAAATCTTTGTGTGGAGCGGCACAGATGTAATGGCCTATTCTAAACACTGGCACGTGAAGCTGGCGTTTATTTCCTGGCCTGCGACATCGGCACTTTCTCACGGAGCAATCAGCGGAGCGGCACAATCACCACTCAGATGCCGAACAAAGAGGCAATATCAGAGCGCTCATAGGTATTCATTGCAGCATCCAGGAAGCAGCATCCCCCTGCAGTGTAGATCAACAACGCTCCCTTTATAAAAGGCTCGTGGAGCAGGCGAGGAACGCCGGCCAACGCCGATGAATGCGGCCGGGGCTCAAACAAAACAGCTGCTGCTTAACGTGGCACGGAGACAAGGGCCCTGAATACAGAGAGGCCCAGACGCACACAGGGCTCCGGCTGACACTCTATAACTTTCTCAGGACGGACGACTGGTAGGAAGAGGGCAAAAACTGGAATAGCTATAAAATGGGTCAACATAAAAAGATGTAAAAAGGAAAAAAACATAAAAAACTGCGGAAAGAAAAATGTAACGAGAGCGATAAAGGACAACAAAAGGTAGAAATGGTCAAAGCAAGTCAGAGAAGCCAATCATTAATAGAAAGCCAGACCGGGAAAGGAAAGAAAAACAGAAAAGGAAAAAAAACATTGGAAAAATTTGAGAGGTGAAAGGAAAAAAAATCAAAACGAAATAGAAAACAACTCGCTATAGCCAAACTGGTCAAACCCCCCCCCCCCCCCCCCCCCCCCCCCCCCCAACGATCACATTCTATATCCCCGTCCAAATTCTCATGCTCAGGTATTTCCAAAGGTAACATTTTTACATAAGAGTGGGGGACGGTTGGTCCATCTGCTGAGTTTTTATTGCTGTCTGGGTCCCAACTGGGAGATGGTCTCCTCTATTTGTACAATGACCATTGTTATCGAGTCATAAACTGAGAGGAAATCCAAAATCTTCAATGTTGTCCTGGGAACAAAGGGCAAATCTCTCAATGGGGACACCTGCTCCAGGACAATTGAAGAATTCCCCTCACTTTGGGAGAATTCCTATAACACAGGGCTACGTCTATTTAAGGGAAAGCTCTGTTGGGTATGTGGATATATATAGGGCATCAACGATGAGGTTGTATTGTCAAGCTATCAGTCACTAAAGTTGTGGACGAGTTGACTAGTTGGGTCATTATCACACAGACAGCATCTCCCCCTCACCTTCTGTTTTTGCCAGTACTGACAGAGAGAAAGGTCTTGTGCTGACTGCCATTCAGAGGCAGAGACTGTATGCACAGAGGTCAGCATGCGCACAAAGCGAGAAGATCTTGCACTTGCAGCGTGCATGTGGTCTCTGCAGGGATGTGCAAAAAAATCATCTCCTGTTCTTTGCCCTTTCTTAAATCAGAGGCAGAGACTGTAAGCAGCCAGTTGGTATGCACATAGAGAAGATCTTTCAGAGCGAACACAGAGAGGCTACTACTGGTTTAACCTTCCTAGCGTTCTGCCAGGCACGGCAATCGCGGCAGTGTACATAGTACACAGCATAAAATTACCACCCTCCCCCAGCCTGTTACCGATGTCATTAATGATGCCGGCTATGTAGGCGGAAAAGCAGACACCCCCCAGTAACATGGAGGTCTATGGTGTGGGCCCCCTCCGCCTCACCGTGATGCGATCAGGGCGGTCGTGCAACCCCAAAAATCGCAGCAGCTTTCTGGGGATAGCCAGGGTTCATGGAAGCCCAGCTCATCATGACCACTAGGGAGGTTAATGCCCTAATACACACACACACTTTACACACACACACACACACACACACACACACACACACACACACACACAAACCAGCAACTAGCACTAGTTATAATGGAACATGTACATCATAGAAATCTGGACAATTCTGCATCCCCCATCTCCAACCAGTTTGGAACCTGTTCTTTTTCCTATATACCATGACTGTGCCTATATACAAAGCCAGCTCCATAAAGATTTACCAACATGTTGGATCCCTGTCCGGCATTGTCTTGGAGCGGGAACGAATGCGCCGGGTGGGCAGAATTCTATTTCTGAACGATTGTTAGCTGATGGACTGCTAGCCTTATGATCTCTTGGGAATCCACCGCTTTATCCACCCATGTATGGCCAACATTAATTTAGTCCGTTTGGTGTTGATTAAATCAACTGATCTGCCCTGACCTCAACCCTACTGGAAACCCTTTGGGATAAATTTAAATATACTACAATAAGATGTCTACAAACTATGGTTACACAGTGTAATTAAAGAAAGTTTTTACTTTCACAATCATAAGAAAAAAAATAAAGAAATATAATAAAACTGCCAAATGATAACACAGCATACAAAGGACGGAGAAACAAGAACCAGGTTAATGCATTAGGCAAGAAAGGTTAAAAAAAAAACAATTGTTATCAAGGAAGGGAATCTCCTCCATAAACTGATGGATCACACAGCTTCATCATATCTTTATAACAATTCACAATGGCCAGTTTAATATTAGGTACACCATGCTCGTGTGAAGATGGACACATGGTCAGAAGTGACATGGTTGGGATATTCCATTGAAAACATGCAGATTGTTGTGATCCAGATGGTTTACGACTGTACAGGGCAAAAGGTTGTTGCGGCCAGTTTTTCCAGGTTAGCCAAGGCCACTGTGCCATAAACATTGCTCCTCCCGACTCGAAGAGAATAGCTGGGAAAGAGATAATAGCCCAACAAGCATCCACTGTGAGAAGAATTCCTGTAAGTGAACTCTATACCCCCATACGTTGAATGAGAATGGTCTCAATTGGTCATTGTAAACAGAAGTATACGGCTTGGTGAGGTTGAGAAACATCATCGACATAAGGAAGTTTGTAGGTTCAGCGATTTAAGTGTATACCCCTCCATGGATCCTTGGGGCAATAACTGTGTAAAGTCTTCGGTGTATAAAATCTTCCAGGTATTGACCAATATAAATTGGTCTCTGTACAAACGCCTTGTTCAAAGAGACAACCCACCGGGATGGTATGCCAAATCAAGAGCCAGTTTCACTCCAAATGGTTCAAGAATCCCAAAAACAAGGTCTGTGTTCTTCTCCAATGTAGTGATCGCGTTCCATCGGTTCGTCCCATAATGGTGAAGCAAAATAAGCAATGTAAAGCGATATTCTTACATCATCCATAATGAAGCATCCACCAAATTCTAGCATTTCGTCCATTAACATCTAATCCATGTTTGTACACCGCATCTAATGTAATTTTTATTGGTCTACAGTAAAAGATAAGTTCAGTCGTGTACATGGTGTACCTAACACTGGCCACTTTGTTTACACATTACACGTAGGCAACCTTGAGATTTCCAAGGTTTATCAGCAAAGCAGGATATTGAACTTAACAGTTGTGGTATCCACGTGTTGGGACCCAGTACAGGAAAAAGGTATCTGAGCTTACCTGAGCGTATTCTCTTTCCACTGCTGCCTTCTTCTGACTGAAAGTCCTACGAAGAACAGAGACAAATTTTAATTATAACATTATTTTCCATTACGCTTGTTCTGCACAGTCAACACTAGGGAAATAGGTAAACACATACACAACACACCACACAGCATACTACATCCATATGGGAGTAGACAATTATATGACATTAGGTACCCATAAGCAAAAATCATTCAAAAGCATTAGCAGGATGAAGCAGATCAATATGTACGAGTCCTAACAAAAGGTGATAAGCCCTAACTAGGTCTCCAAAATTCAAATCAACGATTCACACGTTCCGGAAAACTATAGGGGTCCTAGGTGTAGTATTGTCCCTACCATACCAGATATAGGTGCAATGTTCATGTAGTAGAGGCGCCTGCCTCCCATCCACCCCAAGGAGTTTTTTTTTTCTCCTAGTGTCCAAAAATACTGTGACTAATTGATATCAATTTGATCTAAATGATGATTATAGCATCTTGAATTCAGATACTAGATAATTAGATAATTAAGATTGATGCCTGAATCAAGTGAGATCAACAATTTGTAGGTTTCTACTAACTTAGAAATCCATTGACCATATTTGCACTCCACATTTCTTAAGGGCTTGTTTCCACTAATGCAGAATCATGCGGATGGCTGCGGTTGTATCCGTGTGGCTGCAGCCCCTCTGACCGCATCCATAGGCAAAGCAACGGCCAGGCTCCACTTGTGCGGCCGAGTGCGGATGTGGATGCTGTGAGGTCTTGAACGCCTGTATACAGCATTTTCGTGCGGATGCTGCACCAGACCTCATTCCTGGACATGGGGGCTGCCCAGAGTCTGCATCCGACCGCACGGAGGTCCACGTGTATCCGCATGCAACAGCTTGGGGTGCCGTCGGGAGAGGCTGCAACAGCGCGGATAGCACCGCAGCCATCCGCATTAGTGGAAACAAGCCCTAACTCTGTACCTCTCTCACCTTTGAGAGGAGTTTTTACCTCACAGAAATGTACCTACCTACCTTCCTTCAGCTCCTTTGTCCACAATATATCTGACAGAAACAACAGAACATTATGGTACTGGCAAAGTGGAGGCCGTGCAACTCAAACACACATACCACCAATACCATTTAATATTTAAGTCTACAAGCAGGGCTCTGGAGCCACTTTCAGCTATTTAGACTCCTTGTTGTGGCTCCTTGGCTGCTAGTAAGCCTTCTCCCTCCCATCATGCAGATAGGAAGAGAGCAGACGTGAAGGAAGGGAGAGCATGCCAGCAGCCAAGATGGCTGACTGGAGAAACCGATGTCTCCTTCCGTCACCCCATGCTGGAGATGAGTGGCCACCACAGGGGATATATACTCTTTCGTCACTGGCCAGCTGACGAAAGAGACAAGATCTACCAGGCACCTCAGTATACCAGTTAAATAGGCGGCAGCAGCAGGGTAGGAGTGTCAGTCCCTAAAAAGGGTGATGTAGCAAAAAGGGGCTGGGTCCAGTGAAAACAAATGGGCAATGTCCCATTGTAATGTACACGCCCGCATATTGGTTGAGTAATACCCTTCGCTTTTCAATGAACATGTAAACTGCATTGCCATGAATACCCGCCCTAAAGCGGGGGACCCAAGAGGTCAAATGCCCCCTCCGCATCATTTGCTCTGTGAAAAGCATGATATTATGGATGTCTTTCGCTGGTTACTGATCCTGCTTTTTCATGCACCCAATAACTCATTATCGTTATGATGTTATGAACACACTTGTTCTGTTCTATGGAGAGTAGAGGACAAGTGGCACCCCAATATGTCTGGCTCCACAGAAGACAGCAGGCATTGGGGCAGGATGTTCATAGAGAAATCATTCTTCATGGATAAATGAATGGCCTTATCCAATACCCATACACATCTATGATATTTGGCCAAGCCGACTTATACCAAGCATAGATCATCTTGGCCAACGTTTTTTTTTGGTGTGTACAGAAATAGACACTGCTTGATCCTGTAACTCTGGTCAGTAGGTGTAGGAGTGAGGAGCCCATGCTCTGGCAAACTTTTCAACGGTCCCTTATTTCAGTTCTCAACATGCTGGAAGGACTGTATCCATCCACTAGATTGCCAGCGGAGTGGATTTTTTAAGAATTTTCATTCCTTTGAAGAAATGGGCAGGATATTACATTGAAGCATGCCAGGGCTGCAGATCTCTCACGTGGCACAGCATGAAGGTCAACAAGGGGAGCATAAAAAGGAGGAACATATTCATTACGCTGATGGTGGAATGTATCAGGAGGGGCCTCCACCAGGTAGCAAAATACCACATGGGCCACCCATCATCAACAGCATGGCGTAAACAATGGCACAGGGATGTGTCCAAACACGCCTGCACACATTAATCTGGGATGGAATCCGACAATTCCTATAGAAAATCAGCTACCGCTACAGCAAAACAGAGACCCTGTCACACGAAGGCGCATACACCTGTAGGGTTCACCCAGCAACACAACATGAAGGAAATTCCTGCGAAAACAGATCTTCCCTCACACAAAGCGCCGAAAGAAAACCAATCTACGCAAATAGAAAAGTAGGAGCTTTCAAAGCAGACAAGTACAAAACCTATAGATCAGGGGTGTCAAACTCCAGCCCGGGGGCCAAATCCAAAGTGGCCCACAAGATTGCTTTTTTTTTTAAATGCTATTTCAGAAATGAATGCCACAGTTGTGTCTTTCACTTTGTGTTCTAATATTAAAGCGGACCTACCACCTCTGCTTTCTATTATCATCAAAAGTTAAATACTTACCTGGTAAAACTGTCAAAATGCAGCGACCCCCACCCCCCCCGTGACATCTCACACGCTTGGGGAGATGGGAGGGTACTGTATTTTTCAGACCAAGACGCACAGACCATAAAACGCATAAAAATTTTCATATATAAAGTGTTCACATCAATTGGGTTAATGCAATATCAGATTCAGCCAGTAGATGTCACTAGCAGCAGTACACACACACAAAACACAGCACATGACATCACCTCTCCACTGATCGGGAGGAGGGAGGCAGAATGCTGCCCAGTCCTCTGCTCTCGCTCTCCACTCTGGCTGCCTGTGTCCGTGGGAGCTGCAGTGATTGCAGTTTCCACGGACATGGAGAGAGAGATAGATGGCAGTTCATCTTTTTTTATTGCTAATGTTAGCAGGTCTCTGAGCTCTGCTGGCATAAGCAACTCAGTTCAGATGTGAGATCCAGCTGTGGGCGGATCTCTCATCGGACAGCTCCCCGGCTAATCTCCTTGCCGGGAGAGCTGGCAGGGAGCAAAAGAGTGGCCACAGGGTCTCGCATTCGGACCATAAAACGCAGGCACCCCCCCCCCCCCCCCCCCCCCGATTCTGAGGGTGAAGAAGTGTATCTTATGGTCTGAAAAATATGGTAGATGTCACCCTCCCATGTCCCCTGGATCCGGGCAGCCAAACACATCTGAATCCAGAGACGCTGCAAGGACGCGAAGTGACCCGATTCAGATGCGGATTGGTGGATGGAGAGAGCACAAGGAGCCTTGCTCCTCCATTTAAGCAAGGAAGAAGTAAAGGCAAGTACATATGTTTTTTTATCATTAGGGATTGCTGTCTCGGGTGAAGACTACATATAGGTTATGCTGGCCATAGACGATTTCCCGGCGATTCATGGGCGACCTTAGCTTTAAAGCACTAGATTTGCGGACGATCTGCCATGAAATAGGCCGCAAATCTAATGCTTAAAAGCTAAATTTGGCCATGAATCTGCTGGGAAATCGATCTAACGTGTATAAATTTTAGAACAATTGCATTTCTTTAGATGGGGACCAGTGTCCATAATAATCCAATCTCCCTAAAATGTAAGGTAGACGGCTGGGTGAAATCCCTGCAGTTTGGAAGAGGGTTTACTCAATAGGAAAGAAGCCATTGAGATGGTCAAGATGAGCGCATCCCATGACCCCATTTAAAAGTCCAGGCACAAATCTTCATGGCGCTAACAGAGGTATACTAGAGGAACTCCGACTGACAAGTCCCAGATTACCGTACCAATAAGACTATGAAATCCTGCAGACGATTAGGCCGCCTGCCAGATGTCTCCGGCCAAACACATCTGCTGATCACGCCGCTGTACTTCCGAGCAAAACACCATTAAGGCAAGCTGCAATTATCTCATTTTACACGAGATAACGTTATGAGCAGGGCGGTGGCAGGGGTTATTACATGAGGGGCGCTGCGAGGCAAAGGATAACCCAAATTCTGTAGGTCTGCCGAGGATGTAAACCGACAGATGCAAGCTAGGTTTAGGATTTGGAACGAACGTCTATCTGAAAGATCAGATAATGATTGCTGGGATAAAAGATCTCTCAATATCTTCTTAATACACATGTATATATCCAACTATACAACACAAGGATCATATATCACATAAACAAAGGGAAAACCTACAATTTCAATTGTTAGGCTATGTCTCCACGCGTCAAAATCCAGTCATTTGGCACACGCCATGAAGACACTGGGCATTAAAAGCAATGGGATGAGGCTCGCCTGTGTACACAACGTGTCATAGCCTGTGACCCTTTATGGCGTGTAAATACCCACATAGTGCGTACAGCTGGTATGAACGCGAAGAATCACGATGCCCTCATATGATGCATCAATGGAAGTGTCGGAGTGATGAATACAATACACCCCCATTGTTTTTTGGGCACCTTAGTGTATATGCTGGTCTAAAGCAGTGGTGGGCAACTGAGTTGATATGGAGGGCCACAAGTGCGGTCCTCGGCATCAGTAAAGGGCTGCACATAGAATTTTCAATCTATACTGACATACGGTATGTATGTATATGCATTTTTTTTTATGACAGCAGGCACAGCTAGAAGACATTATTTTTCATTTCTAAATAACAAAGCGTGTGTTAAATGATACTTCAAGCATTAGGTAACACTGTAGTGTGGTAATGTGCATTTTGTGTAATATATATCATCAAAGGTTTTGTGCCTCTACTAGTTCCTATGCATTAACAGTTAGGATTTGGGACTGAGGGCACCTGGGGTCTAAAGTGTCTTAACCTCCTGAGCGTTTCACCCATGGCACGGTTTTTTCATAACCACGTCACAGGCAATCGCGGCGGAGCACAATATGCTCCGCCGCGATTGCCTGCTCAGCTGGAGGAGGTAAACATAAGTCCGGCGTCACTGGAGACGCCGGACTTAAGTTGAAAGAAAGCGTAATAATACCATATAATATGAGGAGCTTTCTAAACCTTCCAATTATTATGTATTTTATCAGGGAGGACACAGCACTACACAGCAGTGATATATACCTTCCAATCACTATGTATTCTATCAGGGATGACCCGGAAATACATAGCAATGATATATACCGTATTTGCCGGCGTGTAAGACGACTGGGCGTATAAGACGACCCCCCAACTTTTACAGTTCAAATATAGAGTTTGTTATATACTCGCCCTATAAGACTACCCCCTCTTCCAACGAACACCAAATAAAAAAATGTATGTCTACTCTGACTTTCAACCCACAGATCTCCAACACCCTTAGAAGTCCGATCTTTTTTTGTATTAGCAAGGATAGGATAAGTAGGATATATGTGTTCAATGTAGGCAAGTTAAATGTTGCATATAGGAGTATATCACTGGCCATGAAAAAGCATTGTCTGGTGGCTGGAATTAAGCTGAAATGTAACTTTTAAGTATTATAGCTAGAGTGGTGAAACTCGGGGTGTAAGTAGTAGTAGGTGAGCATTACTGACCCTGAAAGTTTGATCATTATACTATAAATGGTTTTCCTGCTATCAATGTTCAAAGTTAGACACAGATTTTATTTCTACAGCGTGTGTTCTCTGTGGAGAAGCGTCCTGTAGCCATGGTAACACTGCTCTGCTCGTTGTTACAATGTATCTTTAGCCAGCGCGCAGCCCAGCTCGCAGGCAGCATAGATCCATCCATTCACAGCTCCCATAGATGGTCCCCTGCACCCCCTGCCTGCGGCACTCGGTGTATAAGACGACCCCCGACTTTGGGGAGGATTTTAAGGTACTGAAAAGTTGTCTTATACGCCGGCAAATACGGTACCTTCCAATCACTATGTATTCTATCAGGGAGGACCCAGCCTACATAGCAGTGATCTATACCTTCCAATCACTATGTATTCTATCAGGGAGGACCTGGCACTACATAGCAGTGATATATACCTTCCAATCACTATGTATTCATGTATGGGGGGCTTAAATAGGTGAGATGATAAAACATGGATCTTCTGATACCATGGTTATGCACTTTGATGCATCAGGAATTTATCCTATGACTACATGGTCTACTTTAAATCTGAAGCCTTAAGCTGGCCATACACCTTTAGATCTCTCTGTCAGATATCCTTTAGATCTACCAACTATGTAGTGCCGGGTCCTCTGCAATTGAACACAGGTAGACTTCATTGTTTGGCAAGTCCCTCATATTATATGGCCTTATGGCCCCAATACACCTTTAGATTTCTCTGTCAGATTACCTTTAGATCTCATTTTGTTTTACCCAAACCATGTAATATGAGGGACTTTCTAAACAATCAAGTCTACCTGTGTTCAATCTCAGAGGACCCGGCACTACATAGTTGTTGGTAGATCTAAAGGATATCTGACAGAGAGATCTATAGGTGTATGGCCAGCTTAATGGTGCCAAAGCTGCAAAAGCTGCAAAAGCAAAGGTGCCAAAGCTGCAAAAACAGCACAAATCATTGTGACTGTGTGACCCGTACTTGCAGATGTAAGACTAGAAAGCGAGGAGTTTAGAGTCAACAAATGGAATAATAACAGGTATGAACACACAAAGCTGGAATCTCAGGGCTGGATAGGGGGTGTGACCCCCAGCCCACGACAAGCTTATAATAATACACAAAGCTACGAAACCACAAGAGCTGAAACCTGCCTGACCATAAAGCACAAAACACACTCCTATTTGCAGACTGTCACGTATGTTTGCATACTGCGGACATGTAGATAACACGGGTCTCAGGTAAATGTTAGCTGGGACAAGTAGAAGGGAAAGTCAGCAATGTACGTCTGTCATGGAACTACAAGTTCCAGATATAAAAGCAGCCAACGGTCCGGTTATCCAGTCTAAGGTCAATTCAGAGCAAGGGGGCTTGTGCACACCGATTACAAAGAATCGCTATAATGCATTACATATACCCATGATAACGAACCTATGGCATGCGTTCCCAAGAGAGCACGCATAGCCCTCTCTGTTGGCACGCATAGTCATAAGGGAGAAAGAAGTGCCGACCTGCGCAGTCAGAGATACAGACTGTGTATTAGCGTGTCTGCAGTGTATGTCTCTGATTGGTAGGAACAGGAGGTAAGGTAATTTGGCTTTTAAAATGTAAACAGACAGCAGTGCCATCTTGTGGCCATACTGATAATTTACCAGGAAATTCAAGGTATTAGCCTATTTTTGTTTTATTTTCTTGTTGACTGTTAATGTTACATAGAAGTTTAAGAAAATGTATTTATTGATGGACACTTGTGTTCCTTAACCTCCTGAGCGTTTGCCACGTGGCACGGTTTTTTTCAAAACCGTGCCACGGGCAATCGCGGCGGAGCACAATATGCTCCGCCGTGATTTCCTGCTCAGCTGGAGGACCTACACATAAGCCCAGCGTCACTGGAGACGCCGGACTTATGCTGAAGAAAGGCGGCGTCCCTCCAGTTTGACGGAGGTCTATGGCGCCGCCTACCCCCGCCCCCTTCGCGTCACTGGTGACACGATCGGGGGGCGGACCCGGAAGCATCGGCATACATGCCGATGCTCCCGACCGCCGTAAGAAGACAGCGAGACCTCGAGCGTGCCTCTCATTAACTGGGGCTGAGTTTCATGCATCATGAAACTCAGCCCGAGTTAACTCGGGGAGAATGCTCAGAAGGTAACTGTGTCATGACTAGTTGACTCGAGTATGACAGCACCATAAAAAGTACAGCCAGGTTTTGAAACGGACACCTGAACGTTTCATTCCACAACTGGTTGCTGCCCATCAACCTAAGCAAGTTATGGTCCCAAAGGGGGGGTTTCCACATTTGTCGGGACCTGCTCTGCTAAGAGTATTGCTTGGTGGGAGGTCCCGACAGAGCACATTCACTTACCTGCTCGGCGGATACTGTATTTTCACAGAGACGGGGTGTTCCACCGATGCAGGGCTGAACGTAGGGGAGTACGTTGAGCCTCTGCATGGGCAGATGTCTAAAGTCTAGGTAAAGTCAATGTGCTCCATAGGGATCCCCACCAAGCAATATGCTTAACGTAGGGGGTCCCATCGGATGGGGAAACATAGCCCTTTTCTACAACTAAAACACAATCAGAAATGCAAAATATTTAGTTACCAAACTTCCCTAAAGTGGAGAGCCATAGGATAGAAAGGAGGATCCCCCATGGGACTCTAAATTGGAACAGTGAGCGCTGAAGTGCTCAGTACAGTAAAACAATAAATTTTATTATATTTGTTAAAAAGCAAATGATGTTTGCAGGTACAGAAACAGTTATGCCGTGTAACAGACAGGCAAATTGTAGATACACTGAACATCAGAGCATAGATGCAATTATAATACAAGATGATACTCGTGCTTGTGGGAAAAAAAAAGGCGGCGGATGAGGGGAGATGGTTAGGAATGCTCATAGGGCGACATGTTTCGCTAAAAGTAGCTTCTTCAGGCCTGTGCAAGTGGAGATGTGCAAGAGGTTACAACTTGTAGGTTGAGATAATAAAAGAAAGAAAAATACTCCTCCTATGGAAGTACGGAGAGAGTAGGGCCGGACAGCCAAAGCGGAGGACCGAAGACTGATGTTGAGCCTTGACAAGAATCCGGATAACCAGGGAACACAGAGTAACGTCTCCAACGGTACCCCTGGTGGTATGAGGGGTAGTGGTGTGCAGAGCCTAGTAGCCTTGAAGGGGCACTTAAAAGTACCGGTGAGTAGGCTTGTAGAGAGGGAGAGCGGTAGTTACCGTGTGAGCCGAGGTGCATGGATTCCTGGGAGCGATGAGTGCGGTCATAACCGCAGAGATCCCCCGCGTCTACAGCACCTGCTTTTCCCAGGTGGTCTCCCATCCAAGTACTGACCAGGCCTACCCTGCTTAGCTTCTGAGATCAGACGAGATCAGGCGCCTTCAGGGTGGTGTGGCCGCAGACAAAGTGGAGAGCCCAGCAAAAAAAAATGTAAAGCTACATCTTAGACTCTGCCAAACAATATTTACTTGCCCTGTCCTTTCCCATTTACACTACTGAGGTTATGTTAAAAGTTAACTGTAGCATTGGAAAAGGACTGTGCAAATATAAAAAAAGTTTGAAAGGGTCACCAAAGAATTCTTCTTTGTGAAGTTGCGTCTGAACACACAAGATCTGTTCTTGGGACAAACAAGACCAAAGTGGAGATGTTGGGCTGTTATTCAGAGCGCCACATTTGGCAAAAAACACAGCACATCAGCCTAAACGCCTGATAGCACAGTGCTTTTGAGGCAATCTGGCCTAATTGCAGCCAGGAGATGGGAACATTGAAGTCAATGAGACCATGATCTCCTCTCTATATCAAAGAGTCTATTGTGAGTACACACAGGGTCTACAAAAATGTCTGTAAAAGAATGGCTTAGGTCCAAGTTGCAATCGTTTAGTCCAAGTCCAGACACCAATCTTAAGAAAATGCTGTGGTGGAACATTTAAATGCCTGCAAACCTCATTGCTGTAATGAATGATCCACAATTTCTTCATAATGACGTAAGAAGCTGATTCAATTACTACTGCTTAAGGTGGCTCTAACTAACCAATCATGGGGTGTTTTTCCCCCACACATGGCTCTATCCCCTTTTGTCTTCCTTTTTATATAATAATTAATAACATTATGGAATCTGTTCTGTGTTTGCACCCGATCAGCCAGTTGTGGACGTTTTTTTTTTCTTAATGTCCTCCAACGTATTGAACATCTCATATGGAGCTGTGTCAGGACAATTTCAGTGGATGGTAGAAGCATCAGACGCGTTTTCAAGATATTTCCATTGATTTGTATCCAACAGTATGATGGAGCACACACACCTTTGGAAATAAATCAATTTGTTTTCAATCTATCACACTGTGTGATGCCCATAGGGAATAGTCTCTTAAATCATTGTAAAACAATCTTTTACGTTGATCGTACAGGAAAAGCGCACAGTGTATGCCCACGTTAAGGGCTTGTTTCTATTATACGTCGGGACCCCTCCAGCTAAGCGTATTGCTTGGTGTGAGGTCCCGATGTAGCACATAGACATTGCCTACTGGCGGACCCTCTGTTTACACATCCGCCAATGCAGAGGCTGAAGGTACTCGACCACGTTCAGCCTTACATTGACAGTGTGGCTCGGCGCAGTGAAAACCGAGCATCCGCCGAGCAGGTAAGGTCTATGTGCTCCGTCGGGACCTCCCGCCATGAAATACACTTAGCGGAAGGGTCCCGACGTAAATGGAAACAAGCCCTAACTCAAGAGTCCGCTCTACTTAGTTGGGCAACGCCTTTTACAATCACAACACACGGGGTCAGTTTAAATTGGTCCAAGGTGATAAAAAACACACAATTCATTCTTAATAAGCAAACTTCAGAAGAATGTCACCCATGTACAGAATTTACAGCCCGAGTTCAGCTTCCTCTGATCTACCTGCACCGATAATCTACCAGATTACAAGTGGTTAATCATTTCTTCACACCTGCAAATGAATAAACCATACTAAAATCCTGGTTTATATAATTTATAGATGCCAATGAACATCGTATTATTTCTGTTCTAGCCAAGTTAAATAAGTTGGCACATTCCGAGAAACTCAATCCACCCCAAGCAGCCAACCCCCATACATTACCCTCCTGAGCGTTATGCCCATGGAGCGCTTTAAAATAAATAAAAAATATAAAGCCATGTAAATAGTAGTTCATTATTTTCAAGACAAAGCATAAGGAGCTCTTCGGCCCGAGAAAATTTTGACCATGATCATGGAGGTAGAGAAGATCCCCCTGAGCAGCCTCACCAATATTCTGTTGACAAATTTCTGTAAAAATTCCCAATTCACACTAAATTCCCAATTCACACTCTGTTAACGGGCCTGCCAGCACGTCAATTACTGGTACCATGCGCTAGCTTTGCGGTACTGCAATGGCAGTAGGCCGTGATAAAAAGGCTTCTTCAGCCCTCCCAATATGGACATTATATGTATAAAAAAAAAATGAAGGCTAAGAGCAGCCCAATCACCTTCTCTGAGCGATGTAATCAGTAGGCCATTACTATAAAGACAAAACATGAGGAGCTCTTCTCAACAGCCCGGGAATATATTGACCATGATAATGGAGGTAGAGACGATCCCCCTCAGAGCAGCCTCACAAATATTCTGTTGACTCATTTTGGTGATTCCCATTTCAAACTGCTGTGCGTTTTTTGCCCTATAAAATGCAACTGGACATGCTACCCTGTTTTCCTGAAAATAAGTCAACCCCCCAAAATAAGGCACCTTACATTTTTGCCTCACGCTGAAATAGAAAGCATCCCCCTGAAAATAAGGCACTCCCGAAGATACGGTAACTCTGGACAGGGGGGGATCAGAGGGGGCAATCAAAATGACACAGAAGGATCAAAAGGGGTTACTAAAATGGTAATCCCCCCGAGTCTCCTGTGCTATTTTGATTTCCCCCTCTGATCCCCCTGTGTCATTTTAAGTGATCCCCCCCCATGGAAAAATTACTGGTACCCTTGCGTTGACGCTAGCCGCGCTGCCTTGCACTACTGCAGTGGTAGAAGACAATGATAAAAAGGGTTCTTCAAAACTTAGCCATATATGTATGAATGTAGAACAATTTAAATAAAATTACATTTAAAGTTAGGAGCAGCCCAATCACCATCTCCGGGCCCCTCCATGTAATCAGCTGGTCATTATTATAAAGACAAAACATGAGAAGCTCTTCTCAACAACCCGGAGAAATATTGACCATGATCATGGAGGTAGAGAAGATCCCCCTGAGCAGTCTGACAAATATTCTGTTGTCTAATTTCAGTGGACGAGACTATGTTCTCTCAGTTTCAGGGCAAAGTGACAGAGTCTATGCAAACCACCCCCACATCACCAAATACCAATACACACAGTCACCTGAAAAGGTCTGTACACTCCATGGAATTTATTGACTTTTTAAAACATATTTAGGCAAGCAAACACTAGATCATTTGCACAATGCTGGCTGATATATGGGAATAGAAACAAAAAGAAAAATGTTCCTTTTATTTAACAAAACTATCAATGGATGGAAGGGTGTAATGTTGAGAATGTAAGTACACCCTCGGTTCCATAAGCTGGTTTTGCCCTATTTAGAAGAAGGAACAGGAGGAATAATAAGGTTAGTTCTGACCCCTCTTCAATGTAATGTTTAAATGATGACAAGTTTTTAGGGTTTCTATCTTAAGGTAACCATACGTGGGTTGATTATTTAACAACTCCATCATCTTGCACGAAACCAACGGAACGATATTGGTCAAGCGAATGTAAATATTGAACCGGAAGCGCCGGAGTTGTGCTGGCAAAAAGCGATGCATGATACATATATGGCCAATGGAGGTCTATGGCGCCGCCTATCCCCTCCCCCCTCGCGTCACCGGTGACACAATTGGGGGCAGACCCGGAAGCAAGATAAGTTTCTCCTGAGTTAACTTGGGCTGAGTTTCATGATGGATGAAACCCAACCCGAGTTACCTCGGGACAAACGCCCAGGAGGTTAAACTATTTTATTTCTAAAATCTGTTATGTTGAGAATATAGGATTAGCTCAAAGATAACGAAGGAGTGCAAGGACAGAGGACAGCGTATAGCCAATATATGCTGAGTCTGGCAACAATTTATGGAATTTCCACAGAAAGTAAAGAGTCAGCAAATCCGATCAACTGAACTATGTGATAGGAAGTGTGCAGAGTGACCTCGGCCTAGGCCTGGATGTCAGGGCAAGACATATAAAGGGAAATAGGTGTTTTATGAGGACAGAAGTGATGTTGTCAGCAAAAAAAACTGAAAAATAAGTAAGATAAGAACATTCAAAGCAAAGTATGTATATGAGCACCAGATAAGGAAGATAAGCGGTTAGCAATATAGAAATGGGGTTCTGGGCTTGGTTCTTAGCAAGGGCCAAGACAGGGGTGGGTAAGCTAAGGCCGGGGGGCCATATCCCCGGGGGGTTGGTGAAGTGCCTGCATCTTATGGTCCGAATGAGAGCTCTGTTATAAGAAATGAAGAGAGAGATAGATGAACTGAAATCTATCCCTCCCTCCATGTCGGTGGGAACTGCAATCACTGCATTACTTTTATATATAAAATATTTTTTTTCCTGGTTTTCCTGCTTTAAAAACTGGGTGCGTCTTATGGTCTGAAAAATACAGTTTACTATCCAGACTCATTATTTACATATATTAATATATTTATTGATATATATACACAAATATATATATATATATATATATATATACACACACGTTTTGATTTCCCTACAATCAATGTCAGATTTGATCATAATTCGAAGAAGCGGCGATTGATCGAACTGCGATAAAATACCCCTCACATGGAGAAACTGATATTTGATGAATGTTGGTTAGATTATTTGCAAGCCTAATCGAAGGAAGTCGATCATAAACACACCAAAATGTCTGCCACCAGATGTATGCGTATGATTTTTATTTTATAATCGAACACAAATTGGTCAGGCACAACAAAATAATATTCAATATACATTTGATGTATACTCGATCAATCAAAATTTCCCAACATGATCACTTTTCGATCAATTTAGGTTGATGGAACCATGTGGACTGGCATCGATTTCCAGTCGATTGGCTTAAAAATCTAACAGTTTAAGACGATCGAACGGGAAAATCTAAACATGTATGGGGGGCCAATTTAAATCGATAGTATGGCCACCAAGATCATTTCCAGCGACAATAATTTGACAACGTTTAAAGATCCTCATAATCCGGAGTAGATTAGATAAAATAAACAATAACACTACATTCTATGGAAGGAGCGACAATTACACCTCGTAACAAGATTAGACAAGCTTTACTTCCTCCTGTGATGGAGATAAAAGAGCAGATTTATGCCTCGGCGCACAGGGGGAAGAACGTCTTTTTCCAGAACATACCGTTCATTACGGACGTGTTTATTAAACACCCGTGTCTCGTTCTCTGTCATATAGAAGTCTAAAGAATGTAAACAAGGAAGGAGCATGAGATTTCCATCATCATCGTGGCTAATAAACCGAATCGGCAACGTAACCACTTGCATGTGGAAAAGGCCACCAAGACCAGAACTGGCTGCAATGTTTAGGTAAAATGAACAGTCAACGAGACAATAAAACAAAAAGATAGTGCAAAAAAAAAGTGGGAGACACACAGAACGAGTCAACTGTGGTTTACAAAAAAGCACATTGCCATTATAAAATAAATTTAACACATTAACTGGCTTGCATTTTCCAAAAAGTGAGGGATTAACCCCCCTGGTGGTCCGATTCAGTAAATTTTTTTGTGCCTAAAGCAGTATTAAAAGATACAGAGATACAAATTTCTGTACTAAGAGAGGTACTTGGGTTAATTAACTCAAAATGAAATTCCACCATTTCTAGAAAATCAATTACCGTACCAGAATGTCCTCAAGATGGCGCTGCCCTGTTAAATACAATGTCATCTAAGCTGAGGAAAAATCACCTCCCCTACCCTTGCCATAAGTTCGCCATCATGGATCTAGTATACCACACACCCCAATCTCTGATCACAGACAATCGGGGAAAGCATGCTCCCCTCAATCATGTGATTATTTATTGCAGTACATTATCCGGCCCCAAGAAGTCAGCAGTCAGGTGACCTACCATGGTGTAAGCCCCAGGTGCCCAACCTGCAGCCCTTTGGGCGTTCTTCAGTGGCCACCATCCTGGAAACTTAAGGGCTTGTCCCCACTGGCGAAGCTGGCCGCGTGGTTCTGAGCCGCTATTAATTTCAATGATCTTGTCCCCACTTGCATGGCTGCCCGTGGACACGATTTGAAACGCGGGCACCTGCGTTTTTGCCTCAAAACGCGGCCAGCCTCCACCTCCGTTCGGGTTAACGTCAATGCAGCAATCTGTGTCCACAGGAACATAACAGAGCATCAGCAGATGCCAGTGCATGGTGGAGCACTAGCCTTTATTTTGTTGTTTTTGTTGTGATTTCAATAAAGTAGTTGGACTTTTACGTTCAAGTGCAGATAACTATATATCATCTTGTTTTCAATTACCCATATCTCCACTCAATGGGTCTAGTCTCCCCCTGGGTGTCATGGAGGCGCCAGCCCTATGTGTCCATGATGCTCGGCCGCATGCACAATGGTTTAGGGTGTGTAAGGTGGCATTCACACAGGCAGCTGGAATCTCAGCGTTTCCAGTGCTCAAAAAACAACCAGCCAGGAAGATGCGCAATTGGGTGTTCCTCTGTCATTTTTCAGGTGTCGGATATAGGTAGAACGGGGTTATTTTTTAATGACCTGTGAGCACCTGCACACTGTGTTCAGGTGCCCCACCTGGGGTGTATTGCACTCTCTGCATACGTATAAATGCTGCCTTAAGGTTCCCTCTTAACACCTATTCTGCATGGCCAGAAAACAACGGGGATGTGTTGTATGCGTCACAATCTAGGACACTACAGGCAGTGTCTTCCCCTCGCTGTGGATTTATATACATAGCCTAACTCTTTAATAAAGTTTTGTTTCTTTATCCAAAGCTAGAATTAGGCAGCCAATCAGCTAGCATTTCCTAGGGGGTCAGTCACCTAAGTCTACATATTTCTCCAATGACTTATCACCTCCCAAGAAGCATGAGAACTTCTGGCTCTCTATACAGCAAGGTAACAGGAAAAGCCCGAGGGCTGAAGAGACAATATGGAGTCTTAAAACAGCGCTTAAGCCTTGGATTATACGGCAGAACATGACAGCGTCAGACACAGGATCTCACGCTGCATGTTGGGCCAGCAGTAAATACTTGGCATTCCTACACAGATCGTGTGCGAGGCCTCTTGTGTTTGCTGTACATCCGCTTCCAGTGTCAGGGAGCCAAATCAACATCCAAATTCTAGCAGCGAAGACTTAGGGACCGCACAGCTGTGCTTCCTCTGCCTGAGAACACAGGACTAAGTTTCAAGAAGCAACTATTGCAACTTTGTATCCCAGTTGTTGTATTTACAAGTAACCATTCTTTCTTATTCTCTCCAACTGTTCTGTTGAAAATTTTACTTATTTGAATATTGAAATGATCGCTTTGGATATTAAAGCGGACCTACCACCAGGAATCTATGTTTTCATGAATGGCACTAGAAGTGCCAATAATAGGGAGGAATGCAGTGAAAAACCCCAAAAACTTACCTGTAATGAGCAATTTAGGAATATAATCCGGCATTTCTCTTCATTTCCTGGTTCATGGTGTCAGCAGAAGCCGGCAGCATGTCACAACAACACATGATTTTTCAGTGAGCTGCTTTGCCATAGAAGATCACTGAACGCCCCCAGTGGCCACCCGCGATATTGCACCACCATGTGTTGGATTTACACTGAAAAATAACGTGTTGTTGTGACGTGCTTCCGGTTTTTGCTGAGCCCATTAACCAGGAAGTGAACAGGAATGCCGGATTATATTACTAAATTGCTCATTACAGGTACGTTTTTGGGTTTTTTCACTGCATTCCTCCCTATTATTGGCACTTCTA
This sequence comes from Ptychadena robeensis, assembly GCA_036250615.1. Lineage (NCBI taxonomy): Eukaryota > Metazoa > Chordata > Amphibia > Anura > Ptychadenidae > Ptychadena > Ptychadena robeensis. The sequence goes on along the minus strand of CM070033.1, from coordinate 12,292,745 downwards.
GTGCCATTCATGAAAACATAGATTCCTGGTGGTAGGTCCGCTTTAAGTCTCTGGGCCTGGAAAAGAAACAAGGAGTGCTGACTTTTTGCTGCTGCATGCTTCTTCCTGGTAACAGACCCCTAGTTTCAGAAGCCAGACAACAAGCTATGACCGCGGAGCCCAACCATAAATATGCCATTACATGGTAAAAAGCAACAAATGATAGCGTTAGATGTATTTTACAAGTAACCATAACTACATAGAGAAGTGTGAATAAACTATACTATAGAACCTAGGTGCAAAACCTGCAGCCTGGGGGCTGTATGCAGCCCTTTGGGCTTTGTTTGGTGGCCCACCTTGGTCCTCCACATGCGACCCCCAAAACCGAACTGTTAATGCATAGGAACTCACCTGTGAAGTGGTCACACGCTGATCCAGCTTTCCTAATCAACTTTGGTGGTCCTACATCAGTAAAATTGGCAATGTTGATAAGGGAAACCAGGTGTACATAGGAGCGCTGCACCCAGGGGCAGGGGGGGTGCTGTCCGATTTTGACTGCCTGTCGGGATCTGGTCCACCGCCTGCTGAGATTTGTCAACAGGGGGTGGGTCTGGATCGATGTTATGTGCCGCCTTTTAGTGATGCCAATGGCAGCACTTGTGGCCCTCCATATCAACTCAGTTGCCCACCACTGGTATAGAATATAAATATACTAACCATTCCATGATCCGTGAGCATATTTTACTTTTCTCGGAGCCGCTCCACCAAACCATGGAGAGAACGACCCTGCCAAGCTAGGTGGGGCAACGGTCTGGGTCAACAGAAAACAATTCTTAAAAGGACTGTGATTTCGGAGAAGCACCAGGTTTTTGGCCTCTTGATTGGCACGTTCAGCTCAAGGAACACAGCTAAAGAACTCAGTTCTATTAGTCTTGATAACCAGTCACCAAGACAAAAGTAATGGGAAATTTAGTTGTGACAAAAAAAATTCTGTTCACTCTGTACTTAAAAACTAGAGAGATGGGGGTTCCAAGACCTTTGACCAATGATGTATGAATGCAGAAGGGGATCGCTGGTTTCTTGTAATCATATAAAAGCAGACAGAGTGAAGAAACAATTACACAGCTGTCAGCACCCATGACGGACAAGCTGTAATAAATTCCCTGACACAGCGACCTATGTAATCTCTCCAATTAATGACCCCTGCCGAGGCCTACGGCCCCCACAACAGTGAAGAATGGTTCATTGCACTCCTCCTTGGCACAGCCTGGTCACATCCCAATGTCCAGCCTTTGGTAAGGTTGTTTTTTTTTCTCTTTTTGATGCACTATCCTCCCACTGACTTCACAACACAACAGATGAACATGCAATAACACCCCAGAGAGTGAACTCAAGCCGAACAGGAAAATAAACACTAGAATTGCTGAAAGAGAAAAACAAATGGTTTCAAGACAAAGTTCTTGTTTCTTATTATGTGGGTGTGAGACCTACCTCGCTGACACAAGCCTGAGCTCTGACTTCATACTTCCCATCATACGCCATTGCAAAGCAAGAAAACAAAATGCAAAAAACAGCACAGATATGAACTCAGGGGTGTCAGCCCTGCCCAATACCTTTTGGTAAACCACTCGATCATTCCTAAGCTCAGATCTCTACATCATAAATGTTTTTCAGTTTGTAGATTGCGGCACACATTCTCTGTGACATTATTTAGATAAGCTTCTGCACAAGACTTATTTCCATCCAGAGTTACATTTTCACCAAGATCTTCCATTGATGATGGTAGAGTCTGACCGCTGCACAAAGCCTTCTCCAGCACATCCCACAGATTCTTAATGGGGTTAAGGTCTGGTCTGGTGGTGACCAATCCATGTATGACAATGATGTCTCATGCTCTCTGAACTGCTCTTCAGCCTGATAAATCCAGGCATTGTCATCTTGGAATATGCGCGTGCCATCAGGGAAGAAAGAATCCATTGATGGAATATCCTGGTTATTCAGTATATTCAGGTAGTCAGCTGACCTCATTCTTGGAGCACATACTGATGCTAAACCTAGACCTAACCAACTGCAGCAACTGCTTATTTATCCAATAGGAGGCTCCTAGCTATGTGCGTAGTTAAATCAAGGTGGCGACTTTGTTTTTGGCCAGGCTGTATAATCAGGCTGGAAGCCTTCTTTAATAAGATGGAATGTTGCTTATACTGCAGCTTCAGTGGTCTGGGTGTTTCTTGCACACAATGCAAGAGTTTGGCCAGCAGGAAAGACCGGAGGAAATACCGCTGACTGCTTCTGGAGCTTGCTTAAACCCAACTGTTCTTCCAAAATAATAAGGGGGGGGGGCAGGAATTCAGTGTGCGCCGCTGGAAAGGTCCCTTACCTCATATCTTCTAAAAGATCGCATTCCGCCTGGTGCTTGGCTTGCAGCTTTGTCATCTGTTCGGCCTGAATGTTCTTCAGCTCTTGTGTAACCTTCACCTGTAACAAATGACAGATTGGGCGTTAGACAAATGCGGGAATCCCTTCGAGGCACTCACCTAGACATAGGAGCTGACAGTCACTTCAAGAAGAAACGTGACAGACCAAGAGGGGAAGAGAACAACCCAACAAAGAGAGGAGCAAGATGACATCTGATAATGCAAAAGTCCATATGATATTATATACAGGTCACATGACAACATAGCAGGAGTGGGTTACAGTAACTGCGTTCAATACAAGAGCCCGGCCCACATAACACAAATGGAAGGGTTTGCTCATTATTACTCTTAAATATTTATTACTAAATGTCTGGAACATCCAGTCCACACACAATTCTCAATTTTATTCCTTGTGATATACCACTGACAGTTATTGAACGAGCACAGTAGGAATCATTGCCATGATGACCTATGAATACTTGATAATGTATATATACCACACACAGATAACGAGGAATCTGCTTGTTCTGACTCTGATAGAAATCAAAGACAGCCAGGCAGCTAGCATTTTCAGAGTCACCCCTACTTGTCCTCCAATGACAGAAGAACAGTGAAAACTGTTTATGAAGTTGTTTATTTCGCACGTAGCCAGGGAAGTTCATAAAGGTGGAGCTGTCATTTAAATCTTGCTCTAGCGCACTCTCTGCCCTTGAGCCAAATGTTTGAACACCTGGGAAGTGTGCCAAGATCCTTTAAAAGGTAAAAGGCAAGTGTGATTCAGAAGTGCGGCTGCAAAGGCGCTCTTAATCCCTCTCATCTCCGGGATCAAGCAGAAAGCCGCTGTTTTCCAAAACTTCACAGCAAAAATGAGAACGTTATCAGCGTACCTTGCCCTGCCTGACGTCACTGTATGCAACATCAAAGGGGGGGGGGGGGGCGACTGCTGCAGTACTAATGATACATGGGGTGGAGGGATGTGACCGATGAATGAGATTCAATCATCAAGGCTCAGGTAGTGCAGCTCTATGATGGGACCGATACCACCATCATAAAGCAAAAAATACTACTTAGGGCCTAGGTGCCCAACCTGCGGCCTGGGGGCCTCATGCGGCCCTTTGGGCATTGTTCCGCGGCCCCCCTTGGTTCTTCACATGCGGCCCCCAAAACCTAAGGGCTTGTTTCCATTGATGCGGTTTGCTGCGGTTGTGTCCGCGCGGCTGCCGCCCCTCCGACCGCATCCATAGGCAGACCATCAGCCAGGCTCCATTGTTGCGGCTGAGTGTGGATGCGGTGCGGTTACGAACGCTAGCTTCAGCGTTCTCGTGCGGAAACCGCAATCGACCGCATCCTTTCACATGGGGGCTGCCCAGAGTCTTCATCCGAACGCACGGACGTACGCGTGCATCCGGATGAAAACAGCTTGGGGTGCCGGCGGGAGCGGCTGCAGCCGCGCTGACACAACCACGGCAAACCGCATAAACGGAAACAAGCCCTAACTGTTAATACAAAGGGCATAGCAATTACCTGTGAAGTGGTCACACACTGACCCAGCTTTCCTCATCAACTTTGGCAGTTCTACAACAGTAAAATTGGCAATGTTGATCGCGGAAAACAGGTCTACATATGAGCGCTGCACCCAGGGGCAGGACGGGGGGTGGGTGCAGTTGGGTTTTGATTGCCTGTTGGAATATGGTCCACCACCTGCGGAGATATGTTGACAGGGGGAGGGTCTGGATCGATGTTATGTGCTGCCCTTTAGTGATGCCGAGGGCCTCACTTGTGCCCACCACTGACTTAGGGGCTGTCAAGCTGGATGTGCTTTCTATCATCATTGGAGTGAATGGTGAAGTCCATGCACATGCATATTGGGAGAACGTCAGGTACAGCTTCATCAGTGCTCTTAAATCAATGGGAATGCACTCTAAGCACTTCATAGGCATTTTAATACATACCAGGGCTGGGCTGCCTAAAAAAAAATCCCCCTATCGTTGCCTGAGCCTTCAATCATCATTGCAGTGAATGGTGAAGTCCTGCATATGAGAAAATTCCATATTGGGAGAACGTCAGGCGCAGCTTCATCAGTGATCTTAAATCAATGGGAACGCATTCTAAGCACTTAATGGGCATTCCAATACATGCCAGGGCTACAGAAGGGCACATAGCAATAACGAGAGCCGTACCAATGGCACTATAAAGTGGGAACATACACGGCATTATGTTGTTTTCAACATTCTAATATCGATGCCAAACATCAGCACCATACATTCAACCTCGAGACTTCAATCAATGTTCAGGATCACTGAAGGCCGGACCTTCCAGAAAGTCGGGAACAGACTGGTAAGCAATGCGTTCCCTGCACAATCACTGCTGACCTTGCCTGAAAATACTAGCTGCCTGGCTGTCATGTTAATATGATATTTTTGTACATTATTCACAGCACAAGTATGCATCCAGTGAAGTTAGAACTACTATAGATTGGAAATTGTGAGCTATTGAGCCCCTCTAGTGCTCTGCCTGGTATAGAAAATTTTGGGAGGGATGCGTATTAACTGCCTTGGCCATCTCTTAAGGTGGGCATACATGGGTCAATACCGTTCAATTAACCCTCGAGCGCAGCATGATTAGGTCTCCGCACTGTGCTTGAGCATTCGTCTATTGAATAGTGATGCGCACCACTTTGCGCAATCAATTCCCATTTGATACTTTGGATGGGGACCCTTGTACTGGCAATCAAACAGGGATTTACCAACATGTTGGTTTCCTGTTCGAACAAGCTTTCTTTAAGCGCGATGGCAAGGGTGGCCTTGGTAGATTTGCGAACAATCGAGTACCATGAACAGCGGCCGATTGAAAATCAACCTGTGTATGCCCACCTTTACATTTATATGTTGGCAGAGTTGACAGATACAATAAGGCAGTGGTTCCCAAACTGGGGGGGCCAGGAAGGTATTCCAGAGGGGGGTGCTGGCCCTTATTCTGAACCTGTGTTTGAATAGGGAGGGGGGGTTTGATAATGTTCCTAAATAGAAAAGGGGGCCCTGCATGGAAAGTTGGGAACCACTGCAATAAGGACACCAGAATTTCACCAATGCTTGCCAATATTAGATCAGCCGCCATCGTCCACCCCAAGCTATTATCTTCAGCTAGGCAAACACGGCTCGATTTTGGAATAGATTTGAGTGCCCAGGTGTCTTTCAAAGGGGATCAATCGATCCTGCTCGAAGAAGCTCGGGTGGACAGGTTTGCAACATGTTGGAAAATCTTGTTCGATTTCCATTACTTTGAATGGGACCACGGGTCTCCATTAAAAGTAGTGGCCGATATCTATGATGGAGCAGTGCTAGAGATGAAGCTCAAGCGCGGGGCATTGATTGAACGGGGATCTACCTGTGTATGCCCAGTATTAGGTATATAAATGGGTGACCTGGACCAAGTGACACCAAGTATCAAAAGTGCCATGTGATCCAACCATTCAGGGGGCCCAGATCTCTTGGTAAGCAGCAGCGGAGGCAAAGGTCATGCCAAGTACTTTTCATCTAGTTGTTATTTGTCAGGCCATTTTTTAAGGTATCCCTCACATTCCCTGATCCTGAGATTTAAGGAGGCTTTTACATATGTCAATACAAAACCCTAAAGTCATAAGAAGCAACATAAAAAACAAAAGCATTTCCAGTAAATGTTACAAACACCTTATATATTCCCCATCAATCAACCGCAGACTCCACAAGCTCCCGCCATGGCTGCCGGTGATATTCAGGAGCTTCAAGAGACACGTGAGATTGATGTAATAGTGGTACAGTGAGTCACAGATCCCACGCTCCCCCCCTCCAGACACACACACACCGTGCTGACGGTGCACACTACGGTACGAGGAGGGGCGTGCGCTGTGCATGCTGTCAGTGTCACACGCTGAGCCGGGCCTACAGGTAGGAACATGACGGCACAATGACCGAACTAAAAATATACATGTCTCACAAGAGTACAATTGCCATGGCTGCACCTATGTCCCTGGAAGTCTTCAATGCAAATGCAAAAAAGTGTAAGTATGTATCTATAATGCATGTATACACAGGACTGCACATAACTTTTGTAGTGAGCTCCTTGGATGAGTACCAGGAGATGGTGTTTGGTACTTACCTCATATGTAGGGTGATCTTCCTCACTGTCCTCTGCATTAGCCTCCTGCATGGTAGATTCTGCTGCAGATGGACCTCCCTGTTCCTGACTGAGCCTCCGATTAGCTGTCTCCATCCACAGGTCACCAGCTGGCTTTGGGTCACATGCAACTCTCACAGTACAACACGTTTGAACCCCCAGACCTCATACCTCAGTAGGACAACCCTGACATTTTCTGACTTACCCCTAAGACTATCCAAATGTCAACCTTTCATAGTCAGATTCCAGCTGTCACACAGTGCTTTTCTCTTGTCAGATTTTACCCTTACATATGCCTGCTCGGACTTTCACCCCCAGATCTCCAGCACCCTTACAAGTCCAATCTTTTCTTTTGGATTATTAATTTACATTCCCAATGTCACCCCCCTACCTGCAACCTTTCATAGTTATTCATGTTTCCCTGCGGTTCTCCAAGTGACATAAATTGTATACATGTAACATTTAGCTGCGGCCGCCCAGACACGGAGCGCCTCCAAGTTGTTAGTACACATATGAGCTGTGTAACAATAATGCAGGTACACAGAGCTAGGTTTTGGCCCCTACCAGAGTACCACTTATGTGCACCCCTGTGTATACTGTATATACATATACACATCATCCCTGTAGACCAGGGGTGGGTAAACTTTTTGACTCGGGGGCCACAATGAAGTTTTTAAATTTGACAGAGGGGCTGGAGCAAGAGCCTGTAAGGGCCGGTATACCCTGTTTTTCTGACAATAAGGCACCCTTAAATTTTTGCCTCACGCTGAAATATAAGGCACCCCCCCCCCAACAAAAAGGCACCCCTGAAGATACGGTACTGTAACTCTGGACAGGGGGGATCAGAGGGGGCAATCAAAACGACACAGGAGGATCAGAAGGGGTAACTAAAATGGTAATCCCCCCTCTGAGTCTCCTGTGCCATTTTGATTCCCCCATTCCCCCCTCTGATCCCCCCCTGTGTCATTTTAAGTGATCCCCCCACCCTGATACCCCAGTGCCGTATTCTTCTTCATGGAAAAATAAGACATCCCCCGAAAATAAGACGTAGGACATCTTTGGGAAAATTATTTTTGGGGAAACACGGTAGGTGTCCTAAGTCCTCCGAGCTGAAAGTCCCTGCATTTCAGTCAGTCAGTAATAGACTGTACCCCAATGCACAACCCCCTCTCCCTATACAATCCCAAATACTTCCCAGCATGCTGCCCACCCCCCAGATGAGCCTACCTACCTACCTCAGGGGTCTGCAGCCAGGAGATAAGAAGCTCCATAGTAAGAAGTACACAGGAGACCGGTGACCCTCACACTGAAAATCACCCAAATAAAGAAGAGACCGGCAGGAGAGGTGCACGATGCTTGAAAGTCATCTACCCAAGAAAGTCGCACAATGGAGGCCATTGTCAAGAAGATGAGCAAACACAAAAAATCCCAAAATATTCAATTTTACCAACACAATAAGTTCCCTAAATGTGTTTCCCTTCTTGGCAGTTCATGTCACAGAAATGACGTGATGAACAATCTTTAACTCAACGACTACAGAACACTGCCCCCTTCGCTATGAGAAAAGGTGGGGGGGGGGGCAGGGTAGTTCTTATTAAGGTTATAACACCCTACAGCTTGACAGTAAAATACAATGCGCCATTGGTATACAAAGACCACATACCCTTGCCATGTGTTAACCACCAACTCCTGGCACCACACGGCCATTCAGAATTGGCGACACAGACATTTAAGAAATATAAACATTTCAGGATTCTCACAGAGAGAACGGAGGGGACACGTGCACCACACACAGACAATGGAGGGGACATGCGCACCACACAGAACGGAGGGGAGACACGC
>CM070033.1:12260788-12281806 GCA_036250615.1 Ptychadena robeensis | reverse complement strand
GGCCGCTCGCTCCCGGGGATCCGCAGATGATGCCAGTAATAGTGGGTGTGTCCAGCAGGTGGCGCTCTGCTCCCTCTCCCCCGGGGATCCGCAGTGATGCAGTATAGTGTGGTGTCCAGCAGGTGGCGTCTGCTCCCGGGATCCGCAGTGATGCATTAATTAGTGGTGTGTCCAGCAGGTGGGCTCCGCCTCCCGTGGGATCCACATAAAGTGTGGCCAACAGGTGGCGCTTCTGCTCCCTGGGATCCGCCAGTGATACGTAATGTGGGTGTGTCCAGCAGGTTGGCGCTCTGCTCCACCGGGGACCGCAGTAATAGTGGTGTGTCCAGCCAGGTGGCGCTCTTCTTCCATTGATCCGCATTGATGCATAATAGTGGTGTCAGCAGGTGGCCGCTCTGCTTCCTCCGGGGATCCGCAGTGATGCAGTATTAGCGTGTGTCCAGTAGGTGGCGCTCTGCTCCCGGGGTCCGGGGCAGTGATGCGTAATAGTGGTGTGTCCAGCAGGTGGGCGCTCTGCTCTCAGAGGGATCCGCAGTGATGCCGTAAATTAAGCGTGTGTCCAGCAGCGCTCTGCTTCCCGGGGCCCTCTGCCTTTCCCGGGGTCTCCCCCGGGGTGCGCTCTGCTCCAGTTTTCGCTTCTTCTTCGATCCCAGGGGACATCCACAGTAATAGTGTGTGTCCACAGGTGGCGCCTCTGCTTCCCCGGGGATCCGCAGTATAGTGTTGGTCCACTGGTGGCGCTCTGCTCCCTCCCGGGGATTCCGCAGTGATGCATAAAAGTGTGTGCCAGCAGGGTGGCCGCTCTGCTCCCGGGATCCGCAGTGAAATGGCGTAATAGTGTGTGTCCAGAGGTGGCCGCCTGGCTTTTCCGGGGATTCGCAGTGATGCAGTAATTTGTGGGTTCCAGCAGGTGGCGCTCTGCTTCCGGGGGAAAATCCGCAGTGATGCAGTAATAGTGGGTGGTGTTCCGTACATGTGGGCGCCTCTGCTCCGGGATCCACAGTAATAGTGTGTGTCCCAGCAGGTGGCGCCGCTCTGCTCCCTGGAATCCGCAGTGATGAGAGCAGAAATAGTGGGTGGTGTCCAGCCAGTGGCGCTCTGCTCCCGGGGATCTGGCCAGTGATGCAGTAATAGTGGTGGTGTCCAGCAGGTGGCGCCTCGCTCTGCCTCCATGGATCCGCAGTGATGAGTAATCGTTGTGTGTTCCAGCGCAGGTTGCCGCTCTGCTTTCCGGGCTTCCTCAGTGAATGCAGAATAGTGTGTGTCCAGCAAGGGTGGCACTCTTCCCTGCTCCCGGGGATCCGCAGTAATAGTGTGTGTCCATCAGGTGGCGTCTGCTTCCCGGGGATCCGCAGTAATATTTGGTGTCCACGCGTGGCGTCTGCCCCAGGGTGTCCCGCAGTTGAATGCATTAATAGTGGTGTGTCCTCATGTGGCGCTCTGCTCTCCGGGATCCGCAGTGATGGCAGTAAATATGTGGTGTCCAGCCGGTGGCGCTCTGCTCCCCGGGAATCCGCAGGTGATGCAGTAATAAGCCGTGTGTCCAGCAGTTTCGCTCCCTCTCGCTCAGGGGATCTGCAGTGATGCAGTAATAGTGGTGGTGTCCAAAAAAAGCAAAGGTTTGGCGCGCTCTTCTTATTCTGAGCCTCAGAAGAAGGTTGATCCGCCTTTCTCATTCCTATTTTTTTTCCCTCCCGCCTATGAAGTGTTTTTTTTCGAGATTCTTCTTCATTCCCTATCCTTTTTGCCAGTTAAGTCCAAGCCTGCCGCCTTCCTTTGATTCGGTCAGTGATGCAGTAATAGTGTGTGTCCCAGCAGGTGGGCGCTACTGCTCCCATGGTCTCTGGCAAGTGATGCAGTAAATAGTGTGGTGTGTCCAGCAGGTGGGCAACTCTGCTCCCCTGCTCCCGGGGATTTCCGCATATGTGGGGTGTCCAGCAGGTGGGCGCTCTTCTTTTCTCTTTTTTCTCCCGGGGATCCGCAGTAATAGTGTTGTGTACCAGCAGGTTGCGCTCTGCTCCTGGGATCCGCGTGGATGTCCGTAATAGTGGTGGTGTCCAGAAGCAGGTGGCGGCTCTGCTCCACGGGTATCCACATAATAGTGTGTGTTTCCAAAAGAGCAGGTGGCGCTTCTGCCTCCTTTCTTCTTGCTCCTCTCTTCTTATTTGCTTCCCCCTCCCGTTCCCCGTTGTCTCCTCATTCCTTAAGTGTGGCTCCACAGGGGGCGCTTCCCCTGCTCTATCCCCCCGGGGAATCCGCAGTGATGATGCAGTAATCTTGGTGTCCAGCAGGTGGGCCGCTCTGCTTCCTGGGGATTCGCAGTGATGCGTATAGTGGTGGTTCCAGCAGGTGGGCCGCTCTGCTCCCGGGATAGGCCACATAATAGTGTGGTGTCCAGCAGGTGCCGCTCTGCTCCCGGGATCCGCAGTGATGCGTATAGTGGGTGTGGTCCAGAGGTGGCGCCTCTGCTTCCGGGGGATTCGCAGGTGATGCAGTAATGTGTGTGTCCAGCAGGTGGCGCTCTTCTCCCGGGGAATTCCACAGTAATAGTGTTGTCCAGCAGGTTGGCCTCTGCTCCGGGGATCCGCAGTAATAGTGTGGTGGTTTTGTCCCAGCGGTGGGCTCTGCTCCTGGGGATCCGCAGTGATGCGTAATAGTTGTGTGTCCACAGGGTGGCCGCTCGCTCCACCGGGATCCACATTAATAGTGTGTGTGTCCAGCAGGTGGCGGCTCTGGCATCCTGGGATCCGCCAGTAATAGTGTTTGTCCAGCAGGTGGGCGCTCCTGCCCATGGATCCGCAGTGATACAGTATAGTGTGTGTCCCAGCAGGTGCGCTCTGGCTTCCGTGATTCGCGTGATGCAGTAATAGTGTGGGTCCAAGCAGGTGGCACTTCTGCTCCCGGGGATCCGCAGTAATAGTGTGTGTCCAGCAGGTTGCGCTCTGCTCGGGGATCCGCGTAATGTGTGTGTTCCAGCAGGGGCGCTCTGCTCCTGGGGACCGCAGTGAATGGCAGTAATAGTGTGGGTCCAGCAGGTGGCGCTCGGCTCCCGGGGATCCACAGTAATAGTGTGTGTCAGCAGGTGGCCGCTCCTGCTCCCGGGGCATCCGCATAATAGTGTGTGTCCAGCAGGTGGCGCTCTGCTCCGGGGATCCGCAGTGAGCAGTAATAGTGTGTGTCAGCAGGTGGCGCTCGCTCCGATCCGCAGTGATGCAGTAAGAGTGTGGTCCAGCAGGTGTGGCGCTCTGCTTTCCCGGGGATTCGCAGTGTTTGCCGTAATAGTGGTGTCCAGCAAGGTGGCGTCTCTGCTCCCGGGGATCCGCAGTGATGCAGTATAGTGTGTGTCCCACAGGTGGCGCTCTGCTCCCGGGGATCCCAGTAAAGTGTGGTCCCAGCAAGGGGCGCTCTCTCCCGGATCCGCCGTGCTGCAGTAATTGTGTGTGTCCAGCAGGTGCGCTCTGCTCCCCGGGATCCGCAGTGATGCGTAATAGTGTGTGTCCAGCAGGTGGCGCTCCTGCCTTCCCGGGGATCCGCAGTGAATGCAGTAATAGTGTGTGTCCCAGCAGGTGGCGTTCTGCTCCCGTGGATTCCGCAGTGGACGCAGTAATATGTGTGTCCAGCAGGTGGCGCTCGTGCTCGCCCTCTCCCATGGATCCGAGTGCTGTCTGCATCAGTAATAATTAATTGCTACTGTTTTTGCTGTGGTGTTCGGTCTGTGTCCAGGCAGGTGTCGCTCTGTCCCCGATACACCGTGCTGTAGTAACCAATTGCTGTTTTCGTGTCTGAGGCTATCTCTGCACATGCGCAGTTGTAAGACTAGGAAATAGTTTCAGCTAGGAAAATATCTAGAACACACCGGCAGGTGGCGCTCTGGCAATAAATGGTACGTGCTGTAGTATCGGCCTTTGGTCCCCCAGGTGGGCACCCCCGGGGATCGGTATTGCGTATTATGATCTGTTTCCGGCAGTTAGCGCTCTGACACAACCGAAGATTTGCAATCTGAGTACCTGCCTTTTGTCCACCAGGTTGGCCGGCTCCTCCCCCGGGGATCGGTAATTGGCAGTAGTATGATTCTGTGTCCGGCAGTGAGCGCTCTGACAACCGAAGATTTGCATACTGCATATCTGCCTTTGTTCCCGACAGGTGGCGCTCCTCCTCCCGGGGTGGGGGGGGGCTGTCGGTGGCGTGGGTGCTGTGCAGTACGGGCGGTAGAGGCTGGCCTTGTGGCTCCGTGGTGCTCCGGTGGTAGTGGTCGCCCCTCCCCCGCTCCCTTTACACACGCCGCCCCTCCCCCAGCCTGTGCTGTTGCCCGGGCGCTCTCCAGTCTTCTGTGGCCCTTCATGGAGCCTCCCCGGATCCGGCACTGATACAAAGCCCGGGACCCGCCAGCTGCCCCCGACCCGGGGAGGAGGGAGGCTGCCCCCCCACAGCGGCAACCATGGGCAGCCCCCTCCGAGGAAGGTAATAAGGGGCGGGGGGCTCTTCGGGTACATCTCGCATTGTTCTGGGGTACTGCACAGTGTATCATGTTCTGGGATCTGCAGATTATCCCTCCCCATCCCAGCCAATGTGACCTGCAGATCATTCCTCCTCATCATTACCAATGTGTCTGCAGATCATTCCTCCCTCATCCATACCAATGTGTCCTGCAGATCATTCCTCCCCAATCCCAGCCAATGTGTTGCAGATATTCCTCCCCATCCATACCATGTGTCTGCAGATCATCCTCCCTCATCCATACCAATGTATCTGCAGATCATTCCTCCCATCCATACCAATGGTGTCTGCAGAATCATTCCTCCCTCATCCATACCAATGTGTCTGCAGATCATTCCTCCTCATCCATACCAATGTGGTACTGCAGAGCCATTCCTCCCCCATCCATACCAATGTGGTCTGCAGATCATTCCTCCCCACCATAACCAAGGTGTCTGCAGATCATTCCTCCTCATCCATACCAATGTGTCTCAGATCAGTCCTCCTCATCCATACCATGTTGTCTGCAGATCATTCTCCTCATCCATACCATGTGTCGCAGAATCATTCCTCCCCATCCATACCAAGTGCTGCAGATCATTTCCTCCTCATCCATAAAACATAACCAATGTGTCTGCAAGATCATTTCCTCCTCATCCTACCAATGTGTCTGCAGATCATTCCTCCCCATCCATACCAATGTGTCCTGCAGATCATTCCTCCTCATCCATACCAATGTTCTGCAGATCCTTCCTCCCCCATCCCTACCCAATGTGGCCGCAGATCCATGCCTTTCCTCCTCATCCATAACCAATGTGTCCTGCAGATCATTCCTCTCATCCATCCAATGTTCTGCAGATCATCCTCCCCAGCCATACCAATGTTTCTGCAGACAGTCCCTCTCATCCATACCAATTGTCTGCAGATCATTCCCCTCCTCATCCATAACCAAATGTGTCCTGCAGATCATTCTTATCCCATCTGTACGCATGTGTCTGCCAGATCATTTCCTCCTCATCCATACCAATGGTGGTGTCTGCAGATCGTTCTCCTCACATACCAATGTGTCTGCGATCATCCCTCCCAGCCATACCCATGTTCTGGCAAGATTATTCCTGCCCATCTCTGCCATGTACCTGTCAGAGCAAATTCCTCCCCCCATCCAACAATGGTGCCTGCAGGACATTCCTTCCCATTACAAACACATGTGTTTTTTGCAGAGCATTCTATCTGCCCCAGACTTGGTATCAGCAGATCATTCCCCCCACATCCCCTTAACAACAATCGTTCCCCGTCCCTCCCATGTACCTGCAGATCATTCCATCCCTATATCCTCCCTATCCCTGCCATAGTACTGCATAACTTTCCTCACCATTCCAATCCAATAGTCCTCAGTTCTTCCTCCTCACCTAAGCCTTGCTATGTGAGAGCATCCCCTCTTTATCCCTGAAATGTCATCAGAAATTATCCTCTGAATTTTTGTGTTTTTCTTGGTTGTGGTCCGTTGTGCGGAGTCTATATCCTCATGTCCTTGTTGTGTGCCCTGGCTGCATGTCCCCCGCTTTCTTTTGCGGATTTGGTTCCTAGTACCCCCGTGTGGTGGTCATAATGACACTTAGTCTCTATCTTTGACCGCATTGTGATGGTGTTATATTTAATCGTGGAAGTATCCCGCCTTGGGTTCCCCTTCTCTGGATAGTTATGTGTTTGAAATGTGTAACTTGGCATCTGACCTGGCACTGACGGTACAACCTCCCTGCTGCAGAGCGTTTCTTTTTTTTCTTCTTTCTTCCCATCCACCATGACATCTCAGGTCTAAGCGTGACAGGTACAGAAAAGGATGGAGCTGTTGCCCATAGCAACTTTGTCACCAACCCTTCTTGTTGCGATGGGGATGGACTCCTTCCCTTCCAAAAAACCTCGCTATTTCTGTGGGGTGCCATATTTTGGTGGTGAAGATGTTCAGATTGTGCAGAATCTCTTCTTTTACCTGAGGGCAGGACATACCAACTGTTCATATTGGCTGATTTTACAAAACAACCTTGTGGCCATGTCAGGTGCCCCCCTCTAAAATGCCCAACAATGCCCAGATGTATTGGGGGATGGGATGAGGGAGGAACAAACAAAACAATAGCTCAGGGATTGGATTCCAGAGGCCCATGTATTTTGAACGACGGGCCCTCCATCCTGCCCAGTGTATCCGTGGTTGTTGGCTGGTAAGAGGTGGTGTGGCCCCCTGCAGAAGGTGTGAAAGAAGCATGATGAGTTTAAAGGGGGCAAAGAGGATAATAAAAGGCCTGTGTTCTGCCACGACTAGTTGTCTCGGGGTTGACTGACCTCTAACTATCATTGCCCCTCCCCCCCCCCCATCCCCCCCCACCACATACTCTGTGGGGGTGGTTCTCTTATTCTGTATTTCCACAGCGTGACCCCCAGCCACATTCATGTGGGGTGGTCTCGAATTTGTGTCATGGGACTGATCCCCCAACCATTGGCCAGGGTGGTCCTATGCTGTATGGTCCCAGTGTGCGTCAACCCCCGGGAACCATGGCCACGGTGGTTCTCGTATGCTGTATGTCATTGTGCGTCACCCGCATCCATGCCAGGGTGGTCTCTTATGCTGTATGTCAGGACCATCCCCCCCCAACTTTGGTCTTATTATCCTATTCAGTGTTCCTGCCCACCAAATATGTTTATTGTGGCCTATTATTCCTCTATGCCACGGCCTGAACCCGCTATGTCAGCGTGGCATGGTCTCCAGTTGTGTAAATGTTCACATACGAACAGTCACATCTAGTATGTCTACTATTCTGTAAGCCCAACCGGGAGGGAGTCCTCTACTCCTTTCTCCTCCCTGTGTCATTACCTGTGTACTGTGTGTTTTTGTTTGTGTGTGTTTGTAATCTCCACTTCTAATGTATTGTACAGCGCTGTGTAATATTTGGCCCTATATAAATACAAGGGTAAATAATAATCATATACTAATACTATTCCATGCCTCAATGAACTGAGCCCCCAACCACACCGTCTCTTAATATCCTTTAATGTCCATGCTGACTCTCTCTGCCAACGTCTAGAGTGGTGGGTGGACCTTATTCTGTATGTCCATGGACTGACCCCCCCCTGCCCTGCCTAGTGTTGGGTGCTCTCCGTTATTCTGTAATGTCTAGTGGTGAGATTGTCGCTTATTCTGGAAGTCCCTTGAATGACCCCCAGCAACGTCTAGCGTGGGGTTTTTTTTTTTTTTTTTTTTTTTTTGTTTCTTATTTTTGTCTGTCTATTGACTGTGGCCATGTCAATGATGTGGTTTCTTATTCTGTATGTCCATGACTTGACCCCCTGTCACATCTAGTGTTGGGTGGCTCTTATTCTGTATGTCCCTGAACTGTCTTCACGAAATGTATAGTGTGTGGGTGGTCCTCTTGTTCTGGTACATCACTTGACTGACCCCCCAGCAACGTCTACCGTGAGGTGGTATTCCTGTATGTCGATGGATTGTTTTCCTGCCACGTCTAGTGTAATGGTGGTCCTTTTTATATTCTGTATGTGTACCTGTGTTGCTGTGTACATCACTTGCATTGACCCCCCCTGCCACCTCTAGTGGGTGGGGTGGAATTCTTATTCCTGTCTGTTGTAAATGACTGACCACCGGCATGTCCAGTGTGATGTGGTCTCTATATGTCTGTATTGTCCATGGACTGGACCCCCTGCCACAATCTAGTGGTTGGGTGTCCTCTTATTCGGTATGTCCATGCACTGTCTTTCCTGACATGTATAGTGTGTGGTGGTCTCTCTTATTCTGTGGTACAATCACTTGACTGACCACCCCCAGCAACGTCTACCGTGAGGTGGTAACAATTCCTGTATGAGTCGATGGATTGTGTTTCCTGCCTCACTCTAGTGTAATGTGGCCTTTGTTAATCCATGTCTTGTCCATGGACTGACCCCCTGCCACGTCTTGTCTTGGGTGGTCTCTTACTCTGTATGTCCAGGGACTTGATTTGACCCCCTGCCCACGTCTAGCATAGGGTGGTCTCAATATAGATATAAATTGGGTGTATAGAATCTTGTTCCCATTCTAGACCAAGATTAATGAGAAAATGTCTCCTCCATCCTCTGTTCTAATTCATCAACAAGGACCCGGTTTGGTACCACGTCCTCCTTCTGTACGGGGATTGACAGACAGACCATTCACTTAACTGTTCTCTTCCTCGGTCTTTTTTGGCAGGTGTCTTTTTGGTTCCCTCCCCAATCCCATCTTCTACCTCGTTACCTAATTCCCCAGGCGATCAGTGACATATGAGACGTTTTTGTCCCCTCACATTGTAATTTCTGTCCCTGTGATTACTGAGGTAATATACTTGTGTGATATCAGCAAATCCCCGAAATTCATGTTGTTTGGCGGCTCAGATCATTCTTAATCTTGGTGTCTTTCTTCCTTTCTAGTCCGGGGCGCGTCTTTTGTAAGCTGTATGTTCTGTTTTCCCAGTCAGATCTGATGTCTGTGGATTACACCCAATACGTGGTAGGACTGGTGACCCTTCCCTCCTGATCACCGCCTGGACAACATCACTTTCCAATGTATAGTGTTTCCCCTCAATTGTCTGTGTGGTGGTGCGCGTCTCCCCTCCTTCTGTGTGGTGCGCGTGTCCCCTCCATTGTCTGTGTGTGGTGCGCGTCTCCCCTCCGTTCTGTGTGGTGCGCGTGTCCCCTCCATTGGGTCTGTGTGTGGTGCAGTGTCTCCCCTCCGTTCTGGTGGGTGCGCGTGTCCCCTCCATTTCTGTGTGTGGTGCGCCGTGTCCCCTCCATTGTCTGTTGTGTGGTGCGTGTCTCCCCCCTCCGTCTGTGGTGGTGCGCGTGTCCCCTCCATTGGCTGTGTGTGGTGCGCAGTGTCCCCTCCATTGTCCTGTGTGTGGGTTGCGTGTCTCCCCCTCCGTTCTTGTGTGGTTGGCTCGTGTCCCCTCCATTGTCTGTGTGTGGGTGCGTGTCTCCCCCTTCCGTTCTGTGTGGTGCGCCATGTCCCCTCCATTTGTCCTGTGTGTGTGGGGTGCGCGTCTCCCCTCCGTTCTGTGTGGTGCGCGTGGTCCCCCCTCCTTGTCTGTGTGTGGTGCGTGTCCCCCTCGTTCTGTGTGGTTGCGCATGTCCCCTCCATTGTCTGTTTGTGGTGCACGTGTCCCCTCCGTTCCTCTCTGGTGAGAAATCCCTGACATGTTTTATATTTCTAAATGTCTGTTCGCCAATTCTGAATGGCCGTGTGGTGCCAGGAGTTTGGTGGGTTAACACATGGCAAGGGTTGTGGTCCCTTTGTATACCAATGGCGCAATTGTAATTTTAACTGTCAAGCTGTAGGGTGTTATAAAACCTTATAAGAATACCCTGCCCCCCCCCCCACCTTTTCTCAATAGCGAAGGGGCAGTGTTCTGTAGTCGTTTGAGTTAAGATTGTTTCATCACGATCCATTCTGTGACAATGAAAACCTGGCCAAGAAGGGAAACAACATTTTAGGGAACTTAATTTGTGTTGGTAAAATTGAATATTTTGGGATTTTTTTTGTGTTTGCTCATTCTTCTTGACAATGGCTCCATTGTGGCGACTTTCCTTGGGGGTAGAATTGTGAACTTCCAACATCGTGGCACTCCTCTCTGGCGGTCCTTCTTTAGTTGGGGGTGGATTTTCAGTGTGAGGGTCACCGTTCCCCTCCTGTGTACTTCTTACTATGGAGCTTTCTTATCTCCTGGCTGCAGAACCCCTGAGGTAGGTTAGGTAGGCTCATCTGGGGGGTGGGCAGCATGCTGGGAAGATTTGGGATTGTATAGGGAGAGGGGGTTGTGCATTGTGGGTACCGGTCCCTAATTACTGACTGACTGGAATGGCAGGGACTTTAGCTCGTACGGAACTAGGACACCTAACCGTGTTCCTTTTCCCCTTCCCCAAAACAATAATTTTCCCAAAGATTGTCCCTACGTCTTATTTCGGGGATGTCTTCTTTTTCCATGAAGAAGAATACGGCACTGGGATCAGGGTGGGGGGAATCACTTAAAAAATGACACAGGTTGGGATCAGAAGGGGGGACTGGGGGAATCAAAATGGCACAGGAGAACTCAGAGGGGGGATTACCATTTTAGGTGTGACCCCTTCTGATCCTCCTTTGTCGTGTTGATTGCCCCTCTATTCCCCCCTGTCCCGAAGTTACAGTCAGTACCGTTCTTCAGGGGTGCCTTTTTGTTTGGGTGGGGGGTGCTTAATATTCAGCGTGAGGCAAAAATTTAAGGGTCCTTATTGTCAGACAAAACAGGGTATATACCACCGCCCTTACAGGCTCTTGCTCCAGCCACTCTGTCAAATTTAAAAACTTCAATTTGGTGGCCCCCGAGTCAAAAAAGTTTCCCACCCCGGTCACAAGGGATTGATGTGTAATGTAAATACAGTATACACAGGGGTGCACATAAGGGTACGTCTGGTAGGGGCCAAAACCTAGCTCTGTGTACCTGCATTATTGTTACACATCTCATATGTGTACTAACAACCCCTTTTTTGGGTGAGGGCCACCCCGGCGCCTCCGTGTCTGGCGGACCGCAGCTAAATGTTACATGTATACAATTTATGTCACTTGGAGACCCGCAAGGGAAAATGATACCTATAAAGGTTGCAGTAGGGGTGACATTGGGAATGTAAATTATAATCCCAAAAGAAAAAGATTGGATTTGTAAGGGTTGCCTGGAGATCTGGGGGTGTACAGTCCGAGCATGGCATATGTAAGGGTAAAATCTACAAGAAAGAAAAAGCACTGTGTGACAGCTGGAATCTGACCTATGAAATGGTTGACATTGGATATCTTAGGGGGGTAAGGTCAGAAAATGTCAGGGGTTGTCCTACGGAGGTATAAAGGTCTGGGGGTTCAACGTGTTGTACTGGCAGAGTGCCATGTGGACCCCCAAAGCCAGCTGGTGACTGTGGATGGAGACACCGCTATCGGAGGCTCAGTCAGAACAGGGAGGTCCCATCTGCAGCATAACTCTACCATGCAGGAGGCTAAATGCAGAGGACAGTGAGGAAGATCACCCTACATATGAGGTAAGTACGCAAACCACCATCTCCTGGTACTCATCCAAGGAGCTCACTACAAAGTTCATGTGCAGTCCTGTTTATACATGCATTATAGATACATACTTCCACTTTTTTTTTTTGCATTTGCCTTGAAGACTTGTCAGGGACATGGTGAGCCCATGGCAATTGTACCTTGTGAGACATGTATATGTTTAGTTCGGGGTCATTGTGCCGTCATGTTTCCTACCTGTAGGCCCGGCTCAGCGTGTGACACTGTACAGCATGCACAGCGCACGCCCCCTCGTAACCGTAGTGTGCACCGTCAGCAACGGTGTGTTTGTGTCTGGAGGGGGGGAGCCGTGGGATCTGTGAACTCACTGTACCACTATTACATCAATCCTCACGGTGTCTCTTGAAGCTCCTGAATATCAAACGGCAGCCATGGCGGACTTGTCGTGGAGTCTGCGGTTTGATTGGATGGTGAATAATAAGGTGTTTGGGTAACATTTACTGGAAATGCTTTTGTTTTTATGTTGCTTCTTATGACTTTTAGGGTTTTTGGTATTGACATATGTAAAAGGCCTCCTTAATCTCAGGATCAGGAATGTGAGGGATACCTTAAAAAATTAGCCTGACAAATAACAACTAGATGAAAAGTACTTGGCGACCTTTGCCTCCGCTGGCTGCTTACCAGAGATCTGCCCCTGAATGGTTGGATCACATGGCACTTTTGATACTTGGGTGTCACTTGGTCCAGTCACCCATTTCTAATACCATAACCTAATATGGGCATACCAGGTAGATCCCCGTTCAATCATTCCCCCTCGCTTGAGCTTCATTCTAGCACTGCCTCCTCATAGATTATGGCCACTACTTTAAATGGAGACCCGTTGCCATTCAAAGTACTGAAATCAACAAGATTTTCAACATGTTTGGCAAACCTGTCCAACCCGAGCTTTTCGAGCAGGATCGATGATCCCCCGTTGAAAGACAACTGGGCACTCAAACTATTCCAAAATCGAGCCGTTTTGCCTAGCTGAAGATAATAGCTTGGGGTGGACGATGGCGGCTGATTCAATTATTGGCAAGCATTGGTGAATTCTGGTGTCCTTATTGCAGTGGTTCCCCAACTTTCCACCTCCATGCAGGGCCCCCTTTTCTATTTAGGAACATTATCAAACCCCCCCTCCCTATTCAAACACAGGTTCGAATAAGGCCAGCAACCCCCCTCGGAATACCTTCCTTCCTCCTGGCCCCCCAGTTTGGGAACCACTGCCCTTATTGTAATCTGTCAACTCTGCCCAACATATAAATGTAAAGGTGGCAGACCACGGTTGATTTCAATCGGCCGCTGTCATGGACTTTCGATTGTTTCGCAAATCTACCAAGAGGCCACCCTTTGCCATCGCGCTTAAAGAAAGCTTGTTCGACACAGGAAACCAACATGTTGGTTAAAATCCCTGTTTGATTGCCAGTACAGGGTCCCCCATCCAACGTATCAAATGGGAATTGATGCGCACAGTGGTTGCGCATCAACTATTCAAATAGACGAACTGCTCAAGCCTGCGGCGACCTATCATCTTGCGCTCGACGGGTTATTGAACGGTAATTGCCCCTGTAATGCCCACCTTAAGAGATGGCCAAGCAGTTAAAATTCGCCATCCCTCCCAAAATTTTGTCGATACCAAGGCAGAGCACTAGAGGGCTCAATAGCTCACAATTTCCAATCTATAATAGTAGTCTAACTTCACTGATGCTACTGTGTGCCTGGTGAATAATGTACAAAAATCCTCATATTAAAACAATAAAAAAAAAAAAAAAAAAAACATGACACTCAACCAGCCAAGGCACTAGTATTTTCAGGCAAGGTTCAGCATTGATTGTGCAGGGGAACCGCATTGCTTACTACCAGTCCTGTTCCCTTCCCGGACTTTCTGGAAGGTCCGGCCTTCAGTGATTCCTGAAACATTGACTTGAAGTCTCGAGGTTTGAAATGTAATGGGTTCTGAATGTTTGGCATCGATATTAAGAAATGTTGAAAACAACAATGCCGTGTATGTTCCCCACTTTATAGTGGCCATTGGTACGGCTCTCGTTATGCTAATGTGCCCTTCTGTTAGCCCTGGGCAAATGTATGGAATGCCATTAAGTGCTTAAATGCGTTCCCCATTGATTTAAGATCACTGAAAAAAAAAAATTTGGAAGCTGCGCCCTGACGTTCTCACCAATATGGGAATTTTCTCATATGGCAGGACTTCACCATTCATGCATGATGATTGAAGGCTCAGGCAACATAGGGGGATTTTTTTTTTAGGCAAGCCCAGCCTGGTATGTATAAAAATGCCTATGGAAGTGCTTAGAGTGCATTCCCATGATTTAAGGAGCACTGATGAAGCTGTACCTGACTTTCTCCCCCCAATATGCATGTGCCATTGGACTTCAACATTCACATCCAATGATGATAGAAATGCACATCCTCTTGACAGCCCCCTAAGTCAGTGTGGGCACAAGTTAGGCCCTCGGCATCACTAAAGAGGGCAGCACATCATCGATCCCGACCCTCCCCCCTGTCAACATATCTCCGTCAGGTGGTGGCCATATTCCAACAGGCAACACAACCCAACTGCACTGCACCCACCAACCCGTCCTGCCCCCTGGGGTGCAGCGCTCATATGTAGAAACCTGTTTCCATTCCCAGCGATCAACATTGCCAATTTTTACTGGTTGTAGAACTGCCCAACGTTATGAGGAAAGCTGGGTCAGTGTGTGACCACTTCACAGGTTAATTGGCTATGATGGCCCTTTGTTATTACAGTTAGGCTTGTTTCCGTTTATGCGGTTTTGCCGTGGTTGTTGTCAGCGGCGGCTGCAGCCGCTCTCCCCGCCGGCACCCCACTGCTGTTTTCAATCCGGATGCCGCGTAACGTCCGTGCGTTCGGATGAAGACTCTGGGCAGCCCCCCATGTGAAAGGATGCGGTCGATTGCGGTTTTCCGCAGCGAGAAACGCTGAAGCTAGCGTCGTAACCGCACCTCATCCACACTCATACAGCCCCCGCAACCATGGAGCCTTGCTGATGGTCTGCCTATGATGCGTCGGTAGGGGCGGCAGCCCGCGCGGACACAACCGCAGCAAACCGCATAATGGAAACAGCCCTTAGGTTTTGGTGGCCGCATGGGTTCGAAGACTCAAGGGGGGCCGCGGACCAATTCCCAAAGGGCCGCATGAGGCCCCCAGGCCGCAGGTTGGGCACCTAGGCCCCTAGTAGTATTTTTTTTTGCTTTATGATGTGGGTATCGGTCCCACACACTCATAGAGCTGCACTACCGAGCCTTGATGATTTGAATCTCATTCATCGTCCCAATCCCTCCACACCCCATGTATCATTAGTACTGGCGCAGCAGTCGCCCCCCCCCACCTTTGATTTGCAACAGTGACGTCAGGCAGGGGCAAGGTACCTGATAAACGTCTCATTTTTTTGCTGTGAAGTTTTTTGGAAAACAGCGTTTCTTCTGCGTGATATATTTCCGCGGAGATGAGAGGGATTAAGAGGAGCGCCTTTGCGTGGGGGGTGGCAGCCGCACTTTTCTGAAATCACACTTGCCTTTATTACCTTTTAAAGGATCTTGGCACACTTCCAGGTGTTCAAACATTTGGCTCAATGGCAGAGAATGCGCTAGAGCCAAGATTTAAATGACAGCTCCACCTTTATTGAACTTGATCCCGGGCTACGTGTCACGAAATAAACAACCATAACAGTTTTTCACGTTCTTCTGTCATTGGAGGACAAGTAGGGGTGACTCCTGAAAATGCTAGCCTGCTGGCTGTCTTTGATTTCTATCAGAGTCAGCAAGCAGATTTTCCCTCGTTCATCGCTGTGTGTGGATTATATCATTCAAGTGTTCATAGGTCAATCATGGGCAGATTCCTAACTGGCTCGTCCCAATAAACTGTCATTGGTATATCACAAGGAATAAAATTGAGAATTGTGTGTGGAACTGGATGTTCTCAGACATTTAGTAATAAATATTTAGAGTAATAAAGAGCAAAACCCATTCCATTTGTGTTAGTGTGCCGGGCTCTTTGTCATTGAACGCAGTTCTGTAACCCCTCCTGCTATGGTTGTCCATGGTGACCTGTATATAATATCATATGGACTTTTGCATTCCAGATGTCATCTTGCTCCTCTCTTGTTGGGTTGTTCTCTTCCCCTCTTGGTCTGTCACGTTTCTTCTTGAAGTGACTGTCAGCTCCTATGTCTAGTGAGTGCTCGAAGGATTCCTCTCGCATTTGTCTAACGCCCAATCTTGTCATTTGTTACAGGTGAGGTTTCACAAGAGCTGAATAACATTCATCAGGGCTGGACACACACTATTACTGCATCACTGCGGATCCCCGGGAGCAGAGCGCCACCTGCTGGTCTGGCGCTATACTGCAGCTCTTCTCCCTCAGTCCTTTAATTGATTTCTCAATTTTCTCGATCTATATGAAGGCCATAGTTTTTAATTTTATAAAGAGCAAAAAAGGGGTAACACTCCTGTCAGAGTCATTTTGTCAGGATTGGAGTATTTCCTTTATTTCCTGTTCCAGGAATGTATCAGGAAGTTAATGGAAATCTCCAAGAAATGGAATTCCTCTCTTACCTGTCACACTAATGACTCACCATTATCTGTCGACAACAATAAAAGGTTTTTGGGGGTGGGCACTTTGTGTGTGTGGTGTAGTGTAAGGAGAATGACTTGGGGTATAGCCCACACCCTTTGTATGGGGTTGATTCCTCTTGACGTAGTTTTCGTGGCGCTCCCTGTACAGACGTGCGCCGGGTCAGTGTTGGGAATGCTTATATGAAATGTCAGCCAGAACGTCACCTCATGTTTCGCCCCTGATGGGGATTTGTAGTATTACCTCCCAGTCGTCCGGAGTCTCATCCTGCGGTTCTGCGTTCACCACCTCCTCCTCTTTTCTCCCAAACTGACGCTTCCTGCGGTCTATTGTTGACATCTGAGAAAGATGAAAAGTCACGTTACAATTCATGGAGACGTAAACCTGGAATACGCAAACTGACAAAGCGTATTATTCACACTAGCCACGCTGCTTTCCGTTTTGCCGGATGTGGTAGGGGTAGCACTGCTGCGTTCGCTAACCGTGTCCATTACCAGCAAAAATCATTTTCACTTTGCTGCGTTTGTGTCTCCCATTTAAGTGTATGGGAGACGCTTTCGCTGTATCGCCGGCAAAAATGTGTGCTGCAGGGTAATGTGCGTCATACCAGGGATACAAGCACAGGGCTAGTGTGAAAGGAAACCTGTGTACCTTGTGATGCGTTGTGGTAGTATACTGTGCCACAGCTAGTGTGAATGAGCCCTGATGCTCTCCCACCACCCTGACAGGTCTGGGGTGCAGGAGATTCACTCTACACGTGTAGATATGGGCCAGATCGATGGCCAATTTGAGCGCCGTGCGCACTCACGGCCATCTATCTCACCCATAACTAATGCGCCCATCACTGTTTTCGTGTGGGATATTAGACATGACCGTAAATCACTGTCAATGTCCATTGCTTTGCATGAGGACCATGGGGTCTGCATGCAAAGCATCATCATAGCTGGAGACACAGCACTGCTGTGTCTCCAGCTCCTCTGATATCTGGCAGCAGCTCAATGCTGTCATCGCGCTGCTGCTGGGAACCTCGAACGGCTCGTATATAGAGCCATGTGTTCTATGCTTTATCATGAGCTCAGGTACCGGTACAATCGAACGGTTAAAGTGAACCACATTATCAACAGTTTGTCTTCCAGGATGGGGGGGGGGGGGGGGGGGGGGATTTTAAGTAGTGTTGAGCGCAAATTTTTATTGCAAATATCCTCCCTTTGAGAATTCTTGAAGATCTTAAATATAGCGCTATATCTTCATAATCACGTATATTTGAGATTCTGGGGAAAGTGCCATGCATTGCGTTCACTCAATATTCAATATTCGCATGTACAACTGGCCATTTTTGCTGCTTTTTTTTAAATACTTCTATGCAGCTGCTATTTCACATTCTGCCACTAGATGTCACTGTGACAACACATTGCTCCCCCAATATTCGCATGTACAAGTGCCGATATTCACATTACGTAATAATGACAGGAGATCTCGGATTTTAAAATGTACTTCGAATATGCGCAAATTGGAATATTGCCTTTGCTGCGCATCACTAATTTTCAGCTTCCAAAGACACTTTGGAAACAAAACCTTTAGCTCTCTCTCTGAACTCAGTGCAGCTGACTGATTACACTGAATAGTCACTGTAAACTTAGCTGAGGAGCACAGTCACCATGTATAGCAGCAGTGCCCATATTTTATCGGCTAACAAGCTACCGATAGTGTTGATCAGGAATATTCTAATCGGTCATTTTAATTGTGAATATGGGCAGTTCGATAATTCGATAGACAAAGATCTAGAATATAGTGCTATTTGAGGTTATTTTGATTAGTACCCTAAGCTACCGTGCATTGCGTTCGCAATATGCGCATGTACAAGTGCCAATTTGTGCAAAAATGGTCATAATGACTGGAGATCACAAGTTCTCGAACGTGCTAATTTATTGTGAATATTTGGTGAATAGGAATATCGCCTTTGCTGCTCTGCCAGGATAGCAAAAAAGTGGTACTATGGCTTTAAAATGTTAATACCGTGTTTCCCTGAAAATAAGACAGTGTCTTATATAAATTTTGGCTCCCAAAGATGCCCTACGTCTTATTTTCGGGGGATGTCTTATTTTTCTTATTTTTCCATGAGAAGGAATATGGCACTGGGGGTATCAGGGTGGGGGGGGTCACTTAAATGCCACGGGGGATCGGAGGGGGGATCAAATTACACAGGGGGGATCAGAGGGGGAATCAAATGGCACAGGCGACACAAAGGGGGGGGACACCATTGTAAGTAGAACCGGCCCCTGACGCTCCTGTGTCATGTGGAATGCCCCCGCTGATTCCCCGGTCCAGGGGTTACAGTACCGTATCTACGGGGGGGGGGGGGGGGGGGGCTTATTTTCGGGGGATGCCTTATATTTCAGCTGAGGCAAAATGTGGGTTGGTCTTATTTTCGGGGAAACAGGGTGGGTAGACGTACATCTCTACTTCATGCAGATTTCAGCGACGGACAATGTTGAATAAAAATTGAATGTGTGATTGGCCACAATAGTCCCTCTACACGGGAGTGAAGTACAACAGGCCAGTGAAGACGTTGGCAGTTTCATGTGAAGGGTTCTTGGTTTTCTCACCTCTGCCCGGGTTGGGAGGATCCAGCAGGAGAGAATTTGGTGCTGAATCGTCTTTCAGCCGCTAGTACAGTGGTGAGCTGTATGTATAGAGGTGCTGGAGGATTACTGGTCAGGCGGCTCTGACTTCTGGACATTTGAGTAAAACGTAGGTACAGAGGTATCAGGACCGGTGTGAAAGTGAGACAGGTGATCGTCCAACCAACCAGGACGAGGCCTGTCCTTCCGGATGACTGCTGTGGGTTGGAGGTATGTGGCCCATAATACACGAACAAAAAATTATGATATAAACGCAACCACTTTCACGTTTTGCTCCCATTTTGCAGAGATAACTCAAATATTGAAAATTTCTACTTACACAAAACACCCAGTACTCTCATATATTGTTCCAGTCTTGTAAAAGCCCCCCCAACACCTTTAGAGCACTTCATTACCATTTCATTTAGATCTATCAACAACTATGTAAGTGCCGGGTCCTCTCTGATTTAGAATAATAGAGATTGGAAGGTATTTATCATGCTATGTAGTGACCAGGCTCCTCTCTGAGAGATACATATGATTGGAAGGTATATATCACTTGCTAGGGTATTGCCGGGTTCCTCTCTGATAGAATACATAGTGATTGGAAGGTATATATCATGCATGTAGTGACAGGTCCTCCCTGATAGAATACCATAGGGTTGGAAGGTATATATCATGCCTATTGTGCCGGGTTTCCTCTCGGATAGAATACATAGTGATTGGAAAGGGATATATCACTCGATGTTAGTGCCAGGTCCTCCCTGATTAGAATACCATAGGATTGGAAGTATTATATCACTGCTATGTAGTGTCGGGTCCGTCCCTGATACAATACATAGTGATGGGAAGGGGTATAATCAATGCATGTAGTGTCAGGTACTCCCTGATAGAATACATGTGATTGAGAAGGTAATATCACTGCTATGTAGAGGGCTGGGTCCTCCCTGGATAGAAATATGTGAGGGAAGGTATATATCCAATGCTAGTAGTGCCCGGAGTCCTCCCTGATAGAATACATTAGTGATTGGAAGGTATATATCAACTGCTATGTAGTGCCGGGGGTCCTCTCTGATAGAATACCCATAGTGATTGGATAAGGGTATATATCAATGCTATGTAGTGCCGGGTCCTCCTGATAGAAACATAGTGGCTGGATACGGGATAATATTCACTGCTATGTAGTGAAGGTCCTCCCTAATAGAAAAACATAGTGATTGGGAGTATATAGACTGCTATTGTAGTGCCGGTCCTCTCTGATAGAATACATTTAGTGATTGGAAAGGATCAGAAAGCCCTCAGATTTAACAGTTTTTGGTTTAGAAAAAAAAAAAGTTGATTTGTACCAGAAAATTGTCTTATGGCTAAGATTGTAAGATGGTATGGGGGGGGCCTTAAGTGATTCCTTAAGTGAGGCACTTTTCCTTTTTTGCTGAGGATAATTCCATCCCACCTCCCACTGGCGTAGCATATCAAGGTGCCTTATGGGGCCAAAAAACCAATGTGGCCAACCCACCTTTGCCTCATTTGCAGGCCCACAAAACTCTCCATCGCATAGAGTTGAATAAGGGTTGGTGATTTGTGGGCATGTGGAAAATGTTGTTTCACTCCTCTTTATAGCTTGTGGCGAGACGTCCTCTCCTACCCTCCCTTCCCCCCTCCTCGTATCCTTCTTTCTTTGTCCCTTGTTGCTGGAATATTGTCCAAAGGAAACTGGAAAACGCATGTCTTACCATCCAATCCAGAGCATCACAAAACACGATTTAATTGGGTGACAGTCTGGTTGGAAGTATGCTGCAATGCAACAACTTTGTGTACAGATCCTGCAATATGGGGCCCGTGCATTGTGCATTATCATGCTGCAATATAAGGTTGATTGGGTCATGGATATATGAACGGTTAACAGACAATGGGCCTCAGGTCTCTCATGGTATATTCTGTGCATTCAAAATGCACGGAAAAAAGTGAAAAGTGAATTGTAAAAAAAGTACCGCCTGCCCATACCAGAAAACACCCGCCACCACCATGGGCCACTCCATCCACAACTTTGAGGTCAACTTTAGATCGGAGTGAGGGAGGGGAGCAGCGGGAAGAAGGATTACATAGAGCAAAAACAAGACAAAGGGTGTAGCTGGCGAGAGGGCGGCGAATCGGGAAGAGGGGAGAAGGGGCGGCGAAAAGAGGGGGAAAATGTGGGGAAACAGGATGAGGCG
>CM070033.1:12244047-12254969 GCA_036250615.1 Ptychadena robeensis | reverse complement strand
TACATGGTTTTGGTAGAAAAAAAAGTTGATTGTACAGAAATTGTATGGTAAGATTGTAAGATGTATGGGGGCCTTAAGTGAGCACTTTTCCTTTGCTGAGATAATCCATCCCACCTCACTGGCGTAGCATATCAAGGTGCCTTACTGGGGCAATGTGGCCACCATTTGCCTCATGCAGTGCAAAACATCTCCATCGCATAGAGTTGATCAGGTTGTTGATTGTGGCCTGTGGAATGTTGTTTCACTCCTCTTTAATAGCTGTGCGAAGTTGCTGAATATTGTCAGGAACTGGAACGCACTGTTCTATACACCAATCCAGAGCATCACAAACACGCTAATTGGGTGACATGTCTGGTGGAGTATGCTGGCCATGCAACAACTTTTGTGTACAGATCCTTGCAATATGGGGCCGTGCATTATCATGCTGCAATATAAGGTGATGGTCATGGATGAACGGTACAACAATGGGCCTCAGGATCTCCTCATGGTATCTCTGTGCATTCAAAATGCCACGAAAAAAATGCACCTGTGTAATTGTCCACAACATACGCCTGCCCATACCATAACCCCACCGCCACCACCATGGGCCACTCCATCCACAACTTTGAGTCAACTTTCTAGATCTTTGAGTTTAGCTCGTGCAAAACAGAAGCAAAACCGAAAGTGTTGCGTCTATATTTCTGCTCAGTGAATATTGGATAATTTGCTTCTAAAATATTTTTAAAATTTGTAAACATGATTATCTTTCTGTATGGCTGCTAGACTCATTTACTCCTTTAGCCTCCACATCTGTGGCTCCTCTTTACAAATCTCTACACTGGCTTCCATTTGTCCTAAAATTCAACATTCTGTGCCTTGCTTTAAACTTCTCTACACTTCCTATCCAGCTTACCAACCTGATAAATACACCCCTAACCTCTCCTCCAGTTACCTACTAATGACATCCCCACTCATAACATGAGTGGCTTTAATACTTCTCTAGCGCTGACCTCTAGTACTCTCCAGAACTCTCTACCTCTCCCCATTAGACTTGCTCCCTCTCTTTCATACAAGCCCCCTCTTCAGTCTTGCTTACCCATCTTCCTTTCTTTCCGAACATCACCAGCTACCAACAGCTCCATCTCCCATCACTATAATTTATTGTGTACCCCAATCTCTTGTCAGCTTGATTAGGCAGGGCCATCTTCTCTTCCTGTGTCATAATATGTACCTGCAGGTAGACTAGTTTGTCTTCCAACCCCTAATCCCCTTACAGGTTATTCACTGGAGATGTACTTTGACCCCCCTAGTGGTCAGCTTGTGGCGCATAATACAATTACTCGGTACATGTAATCAAAGCAGATTACAGAGTAATCTGCTGTGATTTCCTAACCTTTCCTAACCTCCCTTCCTCCCCCCTTAAGGCTAAAAGTGATATTGCATGTCAATTGTGCCCCGTCTATTCTCTGTCATCCATAATGCCGAAGATTAGCACAATTAGAGCCATTCTCCAAAATTAGAGAATCGCCATAGCCTCACCAAGGACGAGAAAGTAACCTGAGTGTGGGGGTGAATTTGGTTTGTAAAAAAACCTTACAGGGTAACCACTATGGGGGTTAGTAAAAACTGGAACAATTGACATGTAATGAAATGTTTAAAGCTGGGCATAGACGGACATTCCTTCCCGATTTTTTGGCCCATCGCGTGCGCCCACCTGGCAAGATTGACCAGGAATATGCCGCAAGTCGGATCACACGGTGATCCGTCATGCCAGTAAATTCCCAGCAGTCCCCATTCAAAGTAACGTCCGGCACACAAAAGGTGCCCAGCCAATCCTCGACACTGGCGGCCATGACGTCATCACGCACAGTTGATCTGCCGAGAAGTCGGTAGGGAAAAGGACCTGTCTATGCCCAGCTTAACCAGTAGAGTTTGCATAAACATTCAAGAATATTCAGCTACTTAAAATGTCTGGCTTATCTCATTTGAAAAAATGGTCACTCTGCAATACCTTCTTTTTGCCACAAGGTGTCCTCAGTCAGTCTTGTAATGTCTTTTTACACCATTATCTACTTCCTCCTGTCATCTGCAGACTGGAAACATGTCTGCTAAGGACCAGCAGTGGTCTGTTGACCAGTAATAATGGACCTCTGATTTAGTGTAGCTGTAGGCTCTGGGGAACTACTCTCTGCTGTGACACATAGTTATAGAGGTTAGCTTACCCCTTACCCTGTACCCTATAGTAAATCAACTTCCTAATTAAGAATTTCTGATCTGTAGCCTGAAATCAGGGACCGTTTTGTATGTTTATTGTTTTATAACAATTAAATGAGACTACTATTTGTTCTTTACAAGTAGCAATGGCTGAAATATCCACTCAGTGGTCTGTTCAAGTCTCTTGTTTCTAGAAAATCTATTTCAAACATTTTCTGAATCAGCAACTCATTTAATAGGGTGGAGAGTGGGATGCAGGGGGTCTGCTTGTTAAAGAGGAACCCAGGTTCTCAATGAGCCCCCATCCGAAATCCCACAACGCCTAGCCCAGGTTGTGAGGAAGGGAACCCCCTTAAGGTACAGAAGAGTTTCCCTTTCCTTAAAGTATGGCATGGGGCCCTGGGCCTCCCCCTTCCTGTCCTTCTAGGCTTGCCAAAAGGCGTCTGTTTTGTTTTAGGGGCGTGCCCACACTGTTAACACTTACATTTCTGGAAAAAAAACTACAAAACTGCATTTTTTTTTAAAAATTGAGGCTTAACCATTGACCCCCTCCGGCATGACACTGTCCAAGTGATTGTTCTTGAACATGCAAGTGTCGGGTATTTGTGGAAATGTTGTCTGGTTCTTGAACGGCCGCGGCCCATGTTCATCCATCACTACAAAAATGTGTGTACTTTCATTTGGGGCCATACCATTCCAGGGCTGACATGGTCACAATGTTTTCTTATATGCACAAAGAATCAACAATACTTCCTCTTCCTCCACTCTTAGGTGAGAAATGGGCAGGGGCATGTGTTGCATTTGGGGGGCCCTATGCAAAATGTTTGTCAGGGGGGAACGGGGTGCAGACGCTTGCAGACTAGTTGTTGAGTGCTAGCATACTTCGCATAGCAGGAGGAACAGCCCTGGACACGAGGAACTGACCTATTGTGTGGTGTAAAGTCCAAGTTCAAATGTAATTTTTTAAAAAGATGCTTAAAACTGCATAAAAAGATCAATTTAAAGATTAAAAATATTCGACCCTAAAAAATTAATAGAACTAAGTTTTAGATTTTTAGTCAACACCATCTACATTTTCACCACCCAGTTCGAATGCGTAATAAAAGCCCTTACATATGAGAAGAACTGGATTTCACTTGGATGAGATCTTTGCCTTTAAACAGCACCTGGTGGATTTTCTACAGAAACTTGATAAGGAATCACTTTAGGGTCATTATAATAGGTAATTATAATATAATACAGGGGTAGAGGGCAGAACTTCTAGAGCTATTATATTAATGACGGGGATCAAACAATATGCATTTATATTCAAGCCCAGTATATTCCAATGATGATTTTAAACAGGACACGTGCTCCCTCTAGTGGCTATAAAAGACAATGCAAGTGAAAATGTGAACGTCAGATCTAAAATCTAGTTTAATGTAAAAAGCTGCAGTGTTGACTTATAAGAGGCGTCCACTAAGCATACAACAAATGTTCTCTGCTATTTCCTGATGCCCCTTTACCTGTATTTTTATAGAGGAAGAAAAAAAGCTGCATGTCCCTGTGCCTGTCTCTACAGCACTGTGATAAGAAAATATTCCACATAAAGCTAGGAGTGGTGCAGTCAGATGACAGTATACATGTTATGCACCTGTTCTTCTGATTCCTATTTGTTCTTTATAATTTACTTAAATTGTCTTCCAAGTGTGTCTGAATGTAAGATAATCTACGCCCTGCCATCAATCTGTCTGCTGCTCGGGGAAGGGACCTGCATGTTAGAAAATTATTACAGCAGTAAACATCTCAGTCAACCTCTTGATGTTTTAAAGTCTTGGCAGAGTGCGTGGGCTACTTCTATGGCCAAAAATGTTATATATAATGTCATATATTATAATGTTATGGACATATAAAATGTTCATTGGATGGTTTATAAACAATATAAAAGTAAATGATTGTAAATTGTAGAACTGTACCTGAAAATTACACTATTAAAGCACAAGTTTTACTTACCTCAGGTGTCCCAATGGCTTAAAATTGCTCAGAAATGCTATGAAAAAACATACGTTTCTGCTCTGCTCTCGTCTGTGGAAATCACCATGTTCCCATGTAGCTTACAGTCATCAAGGGGTTAATAGCTGCAGCAATGAATACTGCCACCAGGGGGAGCCAGATATAATGGGTTTTTAATGGGAAAACAAAAGTGAATTTTTACTTTTTTCTCACCCTTATCCTGTGCATGCGGTTACAGGGTTAATCTTACTGGTTTGGGGTGTTTAAGGTTAGGGGTGAGTTAGGCTTAGGGGATTTGAGGGTTAAGGTTAGGTAGGTTTGAACCCCTAAAGCTCACCCCATACAGTCACCACTGTCCCTAACCTTAACCCCCCACACCTAACCTTAAACACCCAAAACCTGTAAGATGAACCCAATAACTCTAGAAAAGCAGGGCTATCTGCACATGTGCAGTTGTAAGGGTAGTAAAATATCTCAGAACAGCGGAACTAATAATAAGGCAAATAAAAAAACAAACCAGTAATGAGTAAACTGTAAAGGTAAAGTGCACAAAACACATTCCACAAGAGCAGTTACAGTCAGGGATTAAAACATCATAAGGCCATACCTGTCTCCCATTTTGGCCAGGAAAGTCACCTTTTTATGTGGCTTTCCTGGCCAAATCCCGATTTCAAGAAATCCCGGATTGTTCCCGGGTTCTTGAAATCGAGCTGTTCTAGCACATTATCAGTACAAGCTGGTGGGACATTAGCAGGGAGAGTAACGCCCTCTCCCTGCTTGAGCAGCCAAAAGACAATGACGTCACTTCCGGTACTCTAAGGTACCATACATGGGTCATTTGTCACCGTCGATCCCAATCCGATCATTTCAGGCGATCGGGGAAATCGCGATCGATGGACACCACCTTGGAAATGGTCGATTTGACATGACTGATCTCCAAATGGCCGATTCCCAAATCCATCGATCGGAAAGGCTGCTGCATAGGCTAAGGCCCCCATACACGTGCGGATTCCACCGGTTCCGGCACGATCGATTCCGTGCGCGTGCACGTAAACGATCGTGCCGGTTTCGCATGCAGCCCACCTTGTCCGATCGATCAGGTCCGATCGTTCGCTCAGAATCGGACCGACGGAGAACCACATGTTTGGTCTTTCTCATCGATTCTCGCCCGATCAGGGGAGTTGCCATTTGTGAGGTGGAATCGAGTGGAATCGCAACGGAATCGTGCCGGAATCCGCTGACAAGGTGTATGCAGCGATGGATACTCTTATTGGCCGATTGATCACACCTGCGATTCCACAGAATCGCCGGAATCGATCATGATGAATCGATTGGACTGGAATCCGAAACGTGTATGGCTGCTTAAGAGCCCGCAAACGACTTTGATTGCCAAACATCACCCACAAAAACATTTTTAGTCGATTACGATTTTATTTGGTCGATCTAAGGGTGGACAAGTCACTCCAAAGTCAAGTGAAAAATCGACCTGTTTATGAAGCCTTTAGTCAGAGGATGCTTTACAGAAGGGAAATTATGTTTCCCCTGGCAAGCTTGTTGCCCAGCTTCAGAGATATCCTCTAGCTAACCTTTGGAAAAAAATAAAAGGTTAAAAATATCTTTAAAAGAAATAAAGATTTCCCCATTTACAACACCTAACCACATGCTTGTCAAAACCGTTGTTCCCATTAAACATATAAAAAAAAAACCATATTGTGTTCTCACAAAGCCTCCATACTAACTTTTTCATAATAATAAAGCTGTAGAAACGTGTAATTTGCCAAAACACCATTCATTATCCTGGTGTTTCTCACCAAAAAGATAAAATGTGCCGAGTCTACTAGAACAAATGTTTATTTAAGGTGACACGTGTGTCCAGAAAAGTCTTATAAGCTTGACTAAGACTTTTTAAGTTTATTAAGTTATTTTGAGAGAATGTTTTTAGGGAAAGAAGACGTAATTTTTACATTTTAATAGCACAAACCCCCTCCGTCTCTCAACATGTTTTTCAAGCGCTACAAACCGTTGCGATTTGCTCTTTGGTCGAATAAGTTTGCCTACCACTGTACTAGAGAATCACTTTATAATGCTAAAGGACCACCCACGCTAAAGGAATAGATCACTTAGATACCCTTTGTTTAGGAAATGGAGAAAACATCTACAACATTAAATAGACACACCTCAAAAACACATCTATAGGGAATACTTGTACCACTTTTCCTGGTTTCCTTCTGATTCTGCACACACTATTAGACACTGGTTGGCGTGTGCGACACTTTACATACAATCTTGTACTTCATTTTATTGATGTGTTTCACTGCTAAAGTATGAGATTAATTCCTGCATCATTAATATGTTTTTTCTTAGTTTTTCTTCTCTTCTTATGTGTGTTTTCTACAGGGAGTGCAGAATTATTAGGCAAATGAGTATTTTGACCACATCATCCTCTTTATGCATGTTTTGCTACTCCAAGCTGTATAGGCTCGAAAGCCTACTACCAATTAAGCATATTAGGTGATGTTGCATCTCTGTAATGAAAGGGTGTGTGGTCTAATGACATCAACACCCTAGTATAGGTGTGCATTAATATTAGACAACTTCCTTTCCTTTGGCAAAATGGGTCAAAAGAGACTTGACAGCTTAGAAAGTCAAAAATAGTGAGATATCTTGCAGAGGGATGCAGCACTCTTAAATTGCAAAGCTTCTAAGCGTGATCATCAACAAGACAATCAAGGCGTTCCATTCAAAATAGTCAACAGGGTCGCAAGAAGAATGTGGAATAACAAAGGCCAAAATAACTGCCCATGAACTGAGAAAATCAAGCGTGCAGCTGCCAAGATGCCACTTGCCACCAGTTTGCGTATTTCAAAGCTGCAACATCACTGGATTGCCCAAAAGCACAAGGTGTGCAATACTCAGAGACATGGCCAAGGTAAGAAAGGCTGAAAGACGACCACCACTGAACAAGACACACAAGCTGAAACGTCAGACTGGCCAGAAATATCTCAAGACTGATTTTTCTAAGGTTTTTATGGACTGATGAAATGAGAGTGAGTCTTGATTGGCCAGTTGGATGGGCACCTGGCTGGATTGGTAGGGCAGAGACGCTCCAGTCCGACTCAGACGCCACAAGGTGGAGGTGGAGTCCTAGTTTTGGGCTGGTATCATCAAAGATGAGCTTGGGGGGCCTTTTCGGTTGAGGATGGAGTCAAGCTCAACCCATCCTACTGCCACAGTTTCTGAAGACACCTTCTTCAACAGTGGTACAGGAAAATCTGCATCCTTCAAGAAACATGATTTTCATGCAGGACAATGCTCCATCACACGCGTCCAATACTCCACCGTGGCTGGCAAGAAACAAACTAAAACCTACTCCAAAATATTCAGCTTTGATATTAATGAGTTTTTTTTGGGTTCATTGAGAACATGGTTGTTGTTCAATAAAATAAAATTATCCTCCAAAAATACACTTGCCTTATATTCTGCCTCCGTAGTAACTTTTAGCTTTTTCAGTTTTGTTTAGTATCTTGGTATGTTGACTATGTGTGTATTGTATTAATTTTTATTACTTAACAAATTGTTGTGTAAAATTATTGAAAAAATTACAGAATGTCATTGGAACATTTTGGAAAGCCCACAGTTTACTGATTGAGACTCAACTTATTTATCTAAATGAAAAACATGAAGTATGTCCTGACACCCAGAATATCCGGGTATACTAATGGAGCTCTGGCCAGTTGTTCAATCTATTGAACCATATCCATAGAAAGCCTCAGATGGCATTGAGGGGTTGCAATGATGTGCCACATTCTTTCTTGTTGGACACCATCACATTGCCACATTTGACATTGTACTGGGATCAAGGAGAATAGCAAGCTAGTAGCTAACCTGTTCTTTTAACTTTATATTGTATGAAAGTGACTTTTTTAGCAACTTTTCAGAGGGCACCCAATGTAGAGGAGAAGGAGGACTACTTTAATCAACATTGAGTTACACACCATTCCAAGGGTCTGTTAAATTCCTGATTACCCCCTTACACCTCATTAAAATTCTATCAAAACTATAGGCTGACATCAGATGACCTTAAAACATTGGGATAATGAACACGCAAAATCTTTATTGGTAGAGCTTGAAGTTAATCAAATAAACAGGGGGCTCACAGACGTGTGATGCCAGGCCTGTTGCTGCTGGGAAGCCAATCCTTCATCATTTTAAGGTTCCCACACACGTAAACGAGCCACGGCCGATTTTTCTGCCAAACGATTTGCGTGCGCGCTCCGCGGCCGACAGCAAAATGAGCCGGGATTGCAGGTGTCCACATGGGGTGACATTCCTGTCCCCCAAAGCTGGTCGGCCAGAGAACGACATGTCTGTAAATCTCTGGCCGATATCATTAGTTTGAATAAAGGCCAGCACACAAAGGGTGCCCCCGCCATACTGCGAGCGATGGAGAGCAGCTCATCTGCGGTCCCCACTTGGTACATTATGGTTAGACAGATATTTGGCCTACAACTCACACCAACTGAATAAAAAAAAACTATAGAAACTCAGAAACTATAAATAAACTTTTGGATTTCAATATCAGAAAACAACCCTAAACTCCCTCAATGAGGAAATTGGACCCTGGGTGACACACAATACAACATATAAATATAAATACTGTAGACTTACCAAGAATCTAAATATTAAATGCAGTTTCCTCCTTTAATTGTAGACCCAGAAAATTTGGCCGACCAGTGGACATTTCATACAAATCAGCGCCAACTCCCTGTAAAAAAGTTTTTTTATCAGTAGTTTACAACAAATACACCTCTATTGTATTTAAAATTGTACTGGACATGAAAGAAAAGAAATAGTGTGCTTAATTACACAGAATGATTTATCAAATAAGAAAAGGGATTTTTGTGGCTCCATGTGGGAAAACTAGTAGTGAGTATAAGGTATGTTGAGTTGTATGGCTCTGTATTATCAGGTTGCATACTTCACAACATATTACATTATATTTTTAATGTTTGAAAATGCAAAAAATAAATAAATACTCACCACATATCAATAGGTGCTATATTCTGTTGATCCCAGTAGGACATCTGGTGGTCGTACCACAATGTAACCACTTCATTAGAATAGGTTTTTTGGTGGGCACAGATTTGGCTCTTGCAAGACCTGTATATGTTATATTAAAAAAGAAAACTATATCTTACAACAGAAGTGACATACCTCAAGGATGAATTGGTCATTTAATTTTGTTTTTAAATGTATTCAAAATCACCTGTTCCAAAACTCTATTATGCATCAAATGTACCTTCTTTATATTCAAACCAGACAAAGGGAAAAGATTAGAGGACACGATAACACTACACATTGTCCCCACTTTGTGCCCTTCCGTGCGTCTCCAGCGGAGCAGTATGGGAATATAACATAACCTGTTTACCTGCGTCCTTCAGTTGAAGAGCATAGGCCTGACTCTCTTCAGTACTTGTTTTGCGCTGTTACTGAGATCACATACAAGCTGTAGTTGGGCAGCTCTGCACCACTGGCAGCATTCTGAGCACACATTTTTAGTGTGGACAGTGCGACACATTAATTTTTGAGTATAGCTGGGTTTTTTAAATTTAAGTTCACTTGTAGTGCAGATCCTAAATATAGTGTGACAGACTGGTCATCTGTCACTGAAATTAGACTGTTGGGTGGTTCCTGAAAGGAGTCCGGGATATGATTGCCCAGCAACTATAGTTTGCTGAGTGTTTTGTTTTCTTAAAGGCTCCCTGACTTGGGATAGGGAGGAAGGAACTGGGTGGGCCTTCCTATTCCCCCAGGGACAACTAAATGTGTAAACCGGTGGCAGGTGAGTGGAGCCAGGTGTGTCTCCACAATGGAGCTTAGACCATAGTGTTAGGGCTTCTCACAGAGTGGAGACAGGGGCACACAAGGAGTGTGGGCCCAGGCCTGTGGATACTGGGCAGCTGAACAGGGGCTCACAGAGCGTGTGATGCCCAGGCCTGTTGCTGCTGGGAAGCCAAGGACATTATGTTGGACGTTGTGGAGCCAGAGTATTGGAATTTTTCGAGTGACTTTTATTTGGATGTCATTAACCACCCTAGCGGTCGACGGCAGCATCTCGTCCAGCGCTGCTAGTGCTACTATAGCACTGGACAAGATGCTGCTGTCCAGTACACCTCGGGGCACCGGGAGCGCATACCACAGTTCTGCGCTGTCCCGGTGTCCCTGATGTGATAAGGCTGCCAGCATGCCTCTCTCTTCTCCCCCCCCCCCCCCCTCCGAGTGTACATCACATCGGGGTGGCGGCGGTAGATTTGAAAGTACAGTGCACTTTCTATGTACATTGCACAGTTTCTATGTAGAAAACTGATTTCAAAGTGCAACTATGTACTAAATCTCGCCCAATAAAAAAGTCTCTGGTGCCCCAGATGTGCCCATATGCATTAACCCTCTCTAACCGGTGTGATTTACCACATCATCACACCAGGTTAGAGAGGGTTAACTGCAAATGGGCACATCTGGCGCACCAGAGACTTAATTTTGGGTGAGATTTAGTACATAGCAGCAAAGCTTTGTGCCCTGATTTTGTGTTTTCTCATACATTTTTTTATTATAAATAATTTTTTATTTTAACTAATTGTTTGTTTCAAACATTATTATATTCAGGATGTCTATTAGACCCTTGTACTGACATATTTTGGGAAGTTACAGTGCCTACAACATAAAAAAAAAATTACCAT